>VWZT01001135.1:386725-432122 GCA_013397055.1 Pachycephala philippinensis
CTCCGGCGGGGCCGCGGGAGCCCCGGCAGCCCGGGCCGCCTCCCTCACCTCCGCACCGGTGGGGCTTCCCCGGCCAACCACAGGCAGCGCCGTGATCCCGGGAAGCGGCTCCACACTCGCCAGCGTTGTCCCGTTTGGGGATATAGTCAGGAGTCTTTTCCACAGCTACGGGATACATAAGAGATCCACACATTGTTTTGAGCGCTTTTCGTACAAAGTGACCGAAGTGGAGGTGCCCAGGCTCAGCTGGAGCCACACGGCTCGGCTTCCATGCTTCCATGCTTCCCTTCCCAGCCCCGTTGGCCTCAACTCTCGTTTAGCTCACAGTACCCACACTAGTGCCCACTGCTCTGGCTCATTCGTGTCCCTGTCCCAGGCACACTACAACAGATTTTTTGCGACTTTTCCACCCCACACGCTATCCCAGGCTCAGAGCTAAAGCCCGGTCTCTGTAAGGCTTGACCCTTGGGCCTGCGTGGGAGCTGTGCTGAGCTCTGCCCACTGCAGGGACCACAAACGTGGGACAGGTTGGGATCATGCTGTGCTGCAGCAAAAGGTCATCCACCTTGACCGAAGCATAGGAGCCAGGAGGGAGATGGTTTGCTGGCTGAACACAGTGAAATCCTTTCTTCCAATACAGGGGTGGACACCTGCTAAGCAGAAAAGTTAAATATCAGGGAAAAGAGCCATTTTCTGTAATAGTAAGCCACAGCATTAGGCTGTTGGGTTTTTGCTTTGGTTTGTTTGAGATTTTTGGAGTACTAGATTTTATTCTGAGATTGTATTTAAGCTCTCTACCTACTTGAAAGGAGGCTGTGGCGAGGTGGAGCTCAGTCTCTTCTCCCAGGTAACAAGCAACAAGACAAGAGGAAATGGCCTCAAGTTGCACCAGAGGAGGTGCAACTAGATTTTAGATTGGATATAAGGAAAAATTTCTTCAGTGCAAGCCTGGTCAGGCATTGGCACAAGCTTCCTGGGGATGTAGGGGAATCACCATCCGTGGAAGTGTTCAAAATACATGGATGTGGTACCTGGGGACATGATTTAGTGGTGAATATGGCAATGTTAGTTAAACAGTTACGCTCAATGATCTTAGAGGTCTTTTCCAACCTTCACAATAATATGATCTTTTCCTACTTGAACTTTTTGTAGTATTTTTTCTTTCCATGCCTTCTCTGTAAGTAAAACTGAGTTTCTGCATACATCTTTTGCTTTTACAGCCCATGGCAGAACATATGTAATTTTTGAAGTACTGAGAAAAGATAACTTAAAATTTGTACCACACACAAACTCACTTCTCCTGAGATGTTTACTTGGGAACACATCTTATTTCTGCTTTATAGAAAACCTGCTTAGAACAGAGAAGAAGAATTTTAGAAGATCAACAAACCAAGAAGCTATTAGCCATCAGTTTCTGCAGTATATGGAAAACAGTGTTGCTGGTGTTACACACAGGAGGGAAAATGCAGTGACTCTGGGTGAAATAAGCTCAACAGGAGATGTTTGACATTTATTAAAGTTACAAATGCATAGAAGTTGTGTAGTTAGCTCCTCACCATGGTATGATTT
The DNA here is from genome assembly GCA_013397055.1 of Pachycephala philippinensis. Lineage (NCBI taxonomy): Eukaryota > Metazoa > Chordata > Aves > Passeriformes > Pachycephala > Pachycephala philippinensis. The sequence goes on from VWZT01001135.1 coordinate 388,295, forward strand.
GAGACATCTATGCTATAGAGCCAGCAAGGAACAATATGATAATCAAAGCTGTAATTTTGAAGGTTTTTTCTTACTCTTTTTTCCTGTTCCAAGCCAGATTAGCCACAAGACCAAATACAAATGAAGAATCTGCATTTTTCTTGAGTGGGAAGCCTGAACATCAGAAGACAACCCTCTCATCTCACTATTTAACATCCATGATTACAAAGGTTAAAAATGTCTAAATAAAGCATGTATCAGCTGCTGCTGCTGGCTAACATCAGTTTGCATTACTTGAGGTTACCAAACATTTTTCTGGCAACTACAGCTTTTCTCCAATTTTTAAGGTCTTTCACTTCATCTAAAAATACAGTGCTTTTCCCTAAGTGGGAGAAAGTAACTAAGAATTCTATAAAAAAGGCTTCAAAAGAGGTCATGTTAAAAAAAAAAATCACATTTCTCACTTATTTCTGGTTGCTTTATTTCACTTCATGACAAATCAATTCACTTTTCTTACAAATGAAGTGTTTAATGTTTTAGATCAAGTAATTCAAGTAATTTGAGTAATCATGTAATTTGATTAAGTGTTTAAGTAGACTGCACGGATCACAGCAACTTTCAAGTCAAAGTTACTCACTAAGTAAAAAAAAGTTCCAACATGTAAATCTCATTTTTAAAGTGAATTTTAAATCAACTGTCACAGATAAACTATCTATGTACGCCTGTGCAACCAAAATAGTTTTATTATTCCTTTGCGCTAACAATGTAAGTCAGCAGAGTCCTAGATCAGAGAAAGATTACATATACCAGATAGGACTGCTAATTGTTGCTGTCAAAAGTAGCAAATGTAATATTGTTCTACTTGACAAAAATAAACCCTTTCAATGTGTGTGCTCCTAGGGATAAGTCAAGCAACAGTTTACATCATATTCTTTTCAAGGAGAATTCTACAAATATTTGACATAATAATATTTTCTACTAAGGCAGGCTTCTTCCTTTAAGTTAAGACCTTATTTATTTTATAAATGTGGCCTGTTAAGTGTCTTTATTTTCCAAAACATACATTTCAATGTCAGAAAACAATTTTCTTCTTCTTCCCTTAACTGAATCATGTAGCCATGATTGAAAGGGAAGGGCATTGTACTGGTTATTAAATTATTATGATTTCTTAACAAAATGCCTGTAAATAACATGGGAAAACTTGCACCAATATACTTAAAAGAACTTGAACAATCCTGAGTGCTTAATAGCACACCAGCTCCACTCAGCTAAAATTAATGTAAGTGCGGAGCATGCATCATCTCTTCACTCCTACACACACCATTTCCATAAGATGGTGTGTACAGCTGGCCCAGGCTGCAGAGGCTGAAGAGGGATTTCTTGGCACTGCGGCCCGTGGCCAAGCCATGCTCCTCCACACAAAGGTGTCAAGGCTCTGGCAGCGCTGCACAACTAAGAAACTACAGTGTTATTTTCCCACAGAGCTTGAACTAATAAGCAGAGATTGTACAGCTCAGGCGATGATGCAGACATTGGGGCGTCGCAGAGCCAAAAGCACCATGGGGTCTGCGGGGCTTATCAGCCTCTAATCAGGACCTTGCTCGACTTTACAAGTCAGCCAGGTGTTCATACCTCACTGCTTCTATCCATGTTACACAGGTTTTGTCAATGACAAAGGTACTCCAGCAGCTTGTAGATCCCTTTACTTCCTGTGCTCCTCAAGACAGTCCCCAAAGCCTGTGCCAAAGCATGCTCTCACAAGCTCTGGAAGGCTGCTACACTGTACATGGATGGTACATGGTATTTCTGCAGTGCAGCCTTTCACAAGTTCTAGCAAGGGACCACGCAGTGAGCAGATACAGTTCAGCATAAACACTGGTGCATTGTTCTTCCTTTGGCATCTCAAAGCAGTGTTCACTAAAATGTACCATCTTACATATTAATAAACCAGAAATTAACACTGAAAATAATACAAAAGAGGAAAACCTTACCCTGCAGAACAACTGATTTGAAGATTATGTAGAAGATGCTAAGCAAAACTACAGTATTGCCAAAATACTAAGAATTCCTATCTGGAAGTTTTTACTTAAGATTCAAGATGTATTTTTCAGCATGACCACAGAAAATCTCACCCCAAATTTACTACTCTAACCTTCTTATCCTTTGTCCTGAATTTGTCTAATCAGTCCTTGTACTCAACAAGGAGCTCCACTTCTGAAGGGATTTTGCAATAGAGCTGCACAAAAACAGAGACACACCATTTACTACTTAAACCTGCTGAATTTTTCTGAACACTGAAGAGCCTATATGGTGACACCATTTCCCTACAGCAGACAAGTGATGTGGCTAGTTTAACAGCTTTGAACTGCACTTCCTTTCTTTTCTCGACCTCCTCCCTCCCTATCCTAAAAGGGTCTTATCTATATTAACTACAGCTTACTTGAAAGGTAATCCTCCAAGTCACCATTAGCTTAAAATATGCAATATCCCCATTCAGTGGTGACAACCTTTATTTGATTTTTCTGATAGTAGCAAGAAGACAACATGGCTCGTTTGATTACTAAAGCCTCTGATTTTTATTTAAAAGCAAGTTTCAGGGCTTTACTAATGAGCATGGCAACATAAAGCAAGTCTTAATGATACTGTATTTTATTGGGGTGAAAAAGCAAAAGCTTCAAAAATGGAAGCTCATTAGTATCATTCTTCTCCCTCACTTTTCCAACCAGCTCACTTACAGAAAACAGACTGTTGTTACTGGACTCTCCAGGTGATATGTTTTAGACAGACACTCCAACTTTCTCTTTAGAGTGCAAGAGATGTTCTTAAGTGATAAGACAGACTCCCAGGCCTCTTTCTTTTCTGTACAGAAGGAAAACTCTGCCAGACTGCTTCTGGAATAACCCCATTTGTTTTTCCTGCAATGACAATTGATAGAGAATGAAAGCACCCTCTGGGACACGGAGGGTTCAGTTTCCTTTGGCAGCGGGTTTGACTGGAAGCAAACCTAAATTATTCCACTTCAAAGGAGTGAATAAGGAATACTCTTCTGGAATGTCAAAAACATGCACATTAACCCAAACCAACGTTCACAAGAATCCTAAAGTGTTAAGACTACTTAGCCAAAAAACTGAACCCAAAACCAAAACAAGAAAACCAAACCCAAAACAACTACAGTGTTACTACTATTCAGGTACAGAAATCGGTCAACAGTACCTTAAGATCAGTGGGTGGAGTGGGAGGGATGGCACAGGGGAAGGCTATCACATAGCATTCAGTAATGCCACCTGACAAACTTACAATAGATATTCCTACAGGGGAGAAAAGTATATGACCGTCATGGCTACCTTAAAACCTCCAGTCTCTTTCTGTTGTTGCTAAACAAAACTTCATTACAACAATCATCACTCTTCTATAATTTATTTTGGTTAGGTGAGGTACTTCACACTGCTGTATTCACCTGTGTGTAAATAGTCCACCATTTGAGTTAGTTAATGTGCCTTTTCAGGGGAAAAAATCCACGTCGTTTTTCCACATATACAAATAGCAAACATTGGTTTAACCAAAGTTTTCTGACAATTTATTGACATTATTAGACTTGAGAAACAAAGTGAAGTTTTATTCAAAATGTAAACATTAAGATAATTTTAAAATGTTAGTGCTCACCAACAGTAAGAATAGTCCTTTTTCTGCCTTTTTTCTTCCATATATTTATTTATAAATAATGCACTGAAAAAATGTCTTTGTCATTTGAGTCACCTGAAGAAGTTCTTACAATATTCTTGCACCATTATAAATAAAAGATGGAGATAGCCTCACACTTCAAGTTTTCACCCATTACCATACCACATACTCCACTCAGAATGTTACCTGTGCACGACACAAATGATAATCCTGCTCTGAAGTAGCTCATCATTATTACGAGGAAATATCACAGACAGTAATTCCCAAAACTTTTAAGGGGGTGGAAGGGAAAAAACCCACCACATAGAAATCTTGCACAAAATGCATGCCTGTATAGAAATACCCAAAGTTGCTGTAGGAACAAGCAGCAAAATATAGCAAGGACAAATGCAAAGTTTATTCCACGTATGCTACAATTAGTCAAGATGTTAGGGAAGTATCAAAATTTTTGATATTAACATATGGCAACAGTTTTATTCTTACAATACATTGCAAGAGAGTAGCCTCACTGGAAAAGGCTTTTAAGCTGCAGACAGTGCAATTGCATTAAATCTTAATTCTTCTGGGTCACGTTCCATGAATTTCTTGCAAACTTCTATTGCATCCTAGGGGAAAAAAAGTACAAAAAGACCCCAAAATTAAAAACAGTATAAATCATATTTATTACAAAAAACCAAACAAAACACAACTGAAATATGAAGATATGCTTTATCCAAACTATGCTCAAAATGGATTTTTACATAAAGGTTTACTAAATAGTGTGACAAGCCTACATAAACCGTTATTTCTGATGTGAGTTACCACTATTCAAGATTACTTACAGTGCTCATATGGGCAGCCTAAAAGAGCAACAGTTTTATGCAGGACCTTAGCAATGATGCTTTTTCTGACTGAATATTACTTTGTGCAGCAGATGTGTTGCTTCTCTGACTTTCTAAATGCATGCCTGAAGTTTGCCTTAACTAGTACTGCTGCCTTCAGAAATTTTTCCTTTGTTTCAAGATGAATCTAAGCTGGGTGGGGTAATTGAAAGATTTTAAGTAATTCCTTCATCTAGTCTAGCTTTAGGGTGCAATCTGGAGAACACATGTTATCAGTAAAACAGGAAAAAGCCACATACGAAATAAGGAAAGCTTTATCCAAATTCTTCCCCTGTCCAAGCAGGCACAAATTGTTTGCAAACTTTACAGACATTAGTCTATGCTTCTAAACTATAAAATCATTTTGGGTTTTGTTTGTTTTAGTTTCTCTGGTTTCTTCCTTTTGTAATGCTAATCCAGTCTGGATATCATAAAAGTCAGATCTATGCATTGCCTTCTCTCAACTTCAACTTCGCATCATTCTATGGGGATGACAATTTATTCTCCCAACTCAGTGTATCCCTTTCCAATTCACTGCTCAGCTCATGATACAAAGAAACACCCAAAAGAAGCTGTGAAAGTGGAGAAGAATGATTATTAGCAACGGCCAGAAAGGAAATCAACTTCTGTCTAGCATGACACCTATCAAACCATAACTAAACCAAAGGAAAGAGAATGAAAAATTTTAAGTTTTCAATCTGCTAACTTCTTGTTACATGTACTGTTTGAAAGGAGCAGGAGTATATGAAAACCTAAGCACAGAAGATCAGTCAGTCTGATCTTGAGTTATAGTCAACCCTTCTGACGTGTCTTATGTTATGATACTCTCATCCAGAGCCACAATGTGAGTGTTCCAAAGTACCTCTTTTCAAAACTGAGTAAACCTAATTTTGCCTCACCATTCCACTCACTCTATTCCTCATCCAACCAAAAATATAGCTAGACTTGTATAGGTATTTTCATATATCTATTTTATAAATTTTGTGGAAATACAGCAAGAATTTTGTATAACACCATTTATTAAGAAGGTTCTCTATCCCTACCTCTAAAAAAGAATCGTCGCTGGTTTCCCCATGGTTTATTGGAAATGGCTTGCGCCCATCTGTTGAAAGACAAAGCGGGATTGAACAACACATTTTTAAAATTATAAAAGCTTCATTTTTCCAGTTAAAGCTATTTAAACAGATTTTTTGTACTTCACTTTCAAAAGTGCTATTTCATTTTTCATAAAGGTCACACATGCAGCTAGCTCTTCACTGGTCTCTCCACTGCTGACTGCTTCCACCAGTATCATTATATACAGTCTGTTACTTTTTAAAAATAATCCAATCAAAACGATGAAATAGTTTTCAATATTTAATTTGAAAACTTCAAGGCTGTAAGTTGCTATTGTTTTAATGCTGGTATAGTACTTCCGTTTTTCAAGTAGAGTAGAAAAATTTCAGCTACACTTGATGGATTTACACAGACAGACAGCTGTATGTCTGTGGTGTTTGACAGCTGTGATGGGGACTCCATGACAGACCAGAGTAACAAATCCATCAGTCTGAAGAGTCTGGCATCACTGAACATGTTTCTGTCATTTAAAATAAATTAGCAAACAAACCCAACAGCTCTAAGTTTTAAGTATTTTCACAGCATTTAAAAAGGGTTGCTACAGTTACTTTTTTCTTACATTTCCAATACAATAATGCTTGTCATTCTCAGCATTTTAAAAATAACTTCATTCATATAAATATGCTTCAGGTTACTTGCAAAGAGTTAACAGTATGAAAACCTAAGTATTTGCTAAACCACTTTTGCTAAATTCACTTTTGGCTCTGTCTTCCCTGTAAAAGGCTTTTCTCTCCCCAAAGATGCCATCAACGTTGACAACACTTCCAAACTACATTTTCCATAACTAAAAATAGATTAATTAACAGAAAACTTATGGATTTACATGAACAAGATGTTGTTCATTACTGTAACTACCATGGCTGAAGATACAAGGCAAAACCCTCAGAAAATGCCAGGGAAACAGAACTGAATGCCCTGCACTGTTGGAAGCTAAGTTTAACTCAATTTTTTGGCTTTTTTTATGTCCATATTGGCAGAACAACATTTTAATTTCATGTGCCTATAAAAAATGTGTTTTCTATGATAAAAACATTATAAACATTTAATATCCATGTGTTTCCTTAGCATATTCTGAATGCCAAAGCCCACATGCTGCCCACACTGTCTGAAGCCAGTGAATCAATTGAGAAACCTTCTTCCATTTTCCTACTTTTAAGTTGGGGGATTTTTTGCTTCCTTCCGCTGGTACAGAGAGAAGTTATTTTAAGAACAAAAGAAATAGTACTATTGGCATTCCACTGTACAGCAGAGCTAAATGCCTCTTCTTTTTCTAATTTTTTATTTCAAGAAAAAATTCAAATGGGGTTTCTCTTGCATCGTATCTACAGAAAATAGGTAAACAAAGGTCATCAAAGTATGTAGTCTGCCTTTTAAGCAGCATAAACTAATGGACAATGAAAATGTATCACGGAAATAGTAGTACACAACTAAAAAAAGAGCAAGTCATCCCTTATGCCTTGAAATTTAGAGCCATAAAATATTTATATTGCATCCTACAATACTTAGCTTTTTGATCTAGTCCACTGACAGATACACAGCATCATAGAATACAAAAATGTGTGCGTATTGGTTATGACTTATCCCTGGTTATACCCCTTAGGTCAACTTAATATTAACATAAGCACTTCTTACATACTGCTTATGCCCCATGTTGTGATTAATTATCACCTGTTAAGGGCATTGCTTAATTACAAGCTGATTTTCAAAATATGGAAATCTTATAACCATAAAATACTGCAAAAATTACGTTAGGAAAGATCAGTGACTTGCAGTTTTTAAATGCTGATCTGCTTGCTGGTTTTCTGAAGAGCCTGCTGGAAAACCTAGTTGCCCAGCAACATATTTAAGGCTGGAGTCATTAGAGAATATCTGAGCAAAACTAAGTGCTACACAATCTGAAGAGGGAAAAAATAGCTGTATTTCAGAAAAGAAAGACTACTGTTGTGCAGTTAACTGTCTATTGACCATGAAAAGTAGAAGAAAAAATGACCAGACTATTACAAATGAGTTGTATAGTATTAATATCTCTTAGTACCCTGAAAACATACTTTGAGTTTAAACAGTGTCACTCAATAATATAGCCAACATTTCTGAAGTGGCATACAGTTAATTTAGTACTTCCACAAGCAATTCACAAACATAAATATAACAAATGTCCTGTGAAATTTTGAGTTTATCCATTTTTCTTGCTTCCTGTCCTTATAAATACCAGAAGTTTTGAGGCAGTCTAGTATTCTGTACCATTTTATCTTAATAGGATGGAGTTGAGAGAAGGAGAAAAACAAACAAACAAACAAACAAACAAACAAACAAACAAAAAAAAAAACACAATGGGAAGAAGGCTGCAGTTGTTTGACAGAAATCCCCAGACCCCTAAGATGCAGCTGAAAAGAACCTAAGCCTACATAACATCAAGAAATATATTTGAAACTTGGACAGTTAACAGCATCACTACTTGCATTTGTTTCGAACAAATGGAGAGAGTAGATAAAAAGTGTTCTTACCCAATTCATAGAGATGACCACCTACATTAACTAATGCAATAAAGTGAAGATCTACTTTTTCATCTATACTTGGCGCCTGCAAGACAAAACAAGACAAAGAGAAATTGTGTTTACTAAAACTCATATCGTTATATGATTAATGAGCACATATCATCATAATATGCAAGACACCTGGACAAAAGAAATCATAATTGGGAAGCACATTCTGGATCTATACAGAATGGCAGAAGTCAAGTGAGGAACATTTTGGAATATAAAGAAACTTCCTGCAATGCATATATCAGTAAGAATCCATGCAGTAAAGTATCTGGAAGTATTTCCAATTATAGCTCTACATAAAAGTTCTATTTTTCATTACTGAATTAAAAGTAAAATCTGCTCAAATACGTAAACATCAAAAATAGACTTTCATATAAATAATAAATCCTTCACTAACCTATCTCCCATAACAAAATGATGCAGGGCTCAACTCTGAACCTGTAATATTTTAGAACTGAAAACATTCACTTGGTCAAAATAATTTTTTCCTCATAAGCCAATCCCAGTTAACCAGTTCCCTCTTCACAGGCAGTCAAAACAAACACATCTTAGGTGGGGAGGAAAGAAAATAACCAGAGGTGCCCAGACTGAATTTTCAAAGTGGCATCATGCTCATCATACCCAGTAAGGACTGAAGTACACTGACAGCACCAAGTGACATGACATAAAAAGTGGTTACTGTTAGTAAAGATCTACCTAGGCCAGTACTGAGTTGGCAACTACAGCATGCAAAAGCTTTTGCAGAAGATTGCTGGGCACGCACAGCGGGGTGCTCCACCAACACACGTTCCCAGGGCACACTGAGCAGTGCTGTTTGAACTTGTGAGCCAAAAGTTCTGCCATCACTTTGGAGCCAAAAGCTCTATCCCCACTATTGTTCAACAGCAATTGATGATGTTAATTCCTTATCAGTCTGTCCAGTCTGCATCTGAACTTTGATCCACAATTTAAGATGATACTGTTCTGAGCAAATGGGAAAAAGACTTCAGTTTTTCTTCATTATCAAGAATCTGACTTGTCTGAAAATATATTTCATGCCATTTTCTTTCATCTTTTAATTACTGCTAGGCTTACATGAATTTCCTAAAAGACTCTAAATATGTAAAAACTTGCTAGAAACAGATTAGAGTGTAAAATAAGTTTTAAAACCTCAAAGTCATATCATCTTTTCAAAACTGGGTTCAAAATTTCCTTTTTGATGACGGCCATGAAGAAGGACTTTAAAAGATGATATAAATTGAAGAAATTTGGCAAACAACCAGAACAACAGAGTGAAGGACAAGAAGTCACCACAAGTCCTCCAATACATCAAGAAGGCAAAAGAACACAGCACTGTGTAGGAACTGCCAACAGCTAACAGAAATTCTATGTAGCGAGCTCAAAAATGAGAAAAAAAGAAAAACAGAACAAAAACCACACAACTTCCCCTCACTCTCATTTGAGATTTATGTCCATGACCAGTTAGAAGTGTGAAAGGCCCAAATACCCTGTTTCATCACTGCCTAGAATAGAGAAAAGGCATTCTGGCCATTGAAGACGAGGCATCTATCAAAGGGGCAAGAGGATCTTTCCACCAGAAATTCGAGCAGTCTACATGAAATGGCCTTTGATAATTTTGTTTCACAGAAGGCCAAACAGAGCCAGGACTCAGCAAAACCAAGCAGCCTCAAGAACTTGACTACCCCAGCTGCACACTTGAAAGGACCACAGGTTTCCATAAAACCACACAAGACAGTAGGTAACATCCAATGGTACCTTGTTGTTATGCTATCAATCACCCAACTTTTTACAGACATCTAAACTGTAATGCTACAAAAGTGTGCCGGCAGGCAAGGCTGAGCATCCTTGTCAAATCCCACACTGTCACCTAATTCCCTTCATAGACATATGACTTCACAGCTGTTCACTTATCCATTAAACATACCAACTAAGAAATCTAGGTTTAAGGAATTTCAGGGTTAGGGGAAAGACCACTGCCAGTTAGTTGCACTTTAGGAAGGAAGTGGCTTAATAATTTAAAGAACACACTCTACTTGGCCTCAAGGTGACATGAAGTAGAAGAGTACATCACTACTTCAAAGGGCTTTGAGATGTTCAGGATTTGATTTTGACCGCATTTAGAACAAGATATAGTTTCCTTTTTGACCATTTTGGGGGTTATGTTCTTTGTCTAATTCTAATAAACACCCTTTCTCTAGAGAGACACAACTGGCATGCTTGGAATGCTGAGTCTATATATAGAAAGAAGATGGATAAGGAAGCCATCAAAAAAAGCATGATTGACTTTTCATAAAGTTTACTTAGAGACAGACTCCTATAGAATCCTGCTGAGTTTTTGTACATGACTAATCTAAATAACATGCTTTCATTGTGCTATTGCCATAACCCGTGAGAAATGTGTTTTTACATTTTTAATTCCCCAACCTCAGAGACAATGAAAGTGCCATGCCATTATTAAGTTTTCTACCATATGTTCTAGTGTAGGCTGTCTCCTTCCATTGATATTTCTTTTAATCTAATTTAGATAGCAGTAAAGTTGATCCATTACATTTCTTGAAAAATTAGGATTTCAATAATTTTTGACAGAAAAATATTTCCATAATCATAAGCACAGAGAAACAATAGGGTCTGAATAGTCACAATGACCTAAAACTTCATATTATAAAAATCTGTTGCTTATAACTTAGGCAAACAAGTAACTGGATTAAACTTTCCCAATGTGATGAATCTGATTCAAAAACCCTCCACCCCTCCCCTCCTTAGGAAAAAACTCCCAACACATCCATATGTATGCAAACACACACACGCACACACGCAGACACCACATGAAAAGCCCAGTCAGGCCAATTTCCACTTCACTGGCAAGCTCTAGAAATTCTAACACTTGAACCAGAAGATTTTAAATTTCAAAGGAACGGAAAAAAGAGGGAACGTCAGCTCCAGGGAGATGTCTTTTGTGGCCTCCTTGAAAAGCTACACCTTTGGCCAAGTTTTCAAGTTTCTAATAAAGTGTCTATGTCAATGCTTAAAAGAACAAGGAGCATAGCTCTAAGAAGTCTGCCTGCCCGTTCATCACGAGGTAGTATTGCTTAGAGGATTTTCTCCTGATTACTCTTCTTGTCAAAGACCACAGTAACACAGACATCAATCAAGTGTTGAGATGACCAGTTCCTCTATATTTTTCACTTAAAAGCCCAGTCAGTGTGCAAAAGGAGAAAGCACATTTGAAGGACCACATGTATGTATGAACCACAAGGAAAGAGAAGGACACAGAAGTCTCAATAAGTGATTGTCTAATCAAGATTTGGAACTAAGCTATGGGATTCAAGACTCATTTTTCACGTCTTCTGAAGAGCTGTCATGCTGAGTGCAGAAAATTTATACTTCTCTCCTATCCAGGAAAGACAGAAAGAGGACAAATACCAGCATCTTGAGTAGCTTACAGAAGCTTATGCTATGGTTGCAATCATAGTATAAGAAGCAAATTTTGGTAGTATGGGTCAGTTGACATAATTTTTCCTATTTATCTCTCCAACCTAAAAACACGCTGAAAGATAAAAACCAAAAGACTTGAAACTGATTTAAAGAAGAAAAATACAAGAAGTTCAGTGCTTAAAGTGATGTTTCTGAGAACATAGCTCAAATGTACCTTTTTCCCAAGGAACTAAGGTAACACTCTGATAATAATACAGAATATCTTCATGAATACCCAGTCTCACACACAAAAGCGACAGCCAAGGGTGTCTGCCCTCTAATTTTGGATACCACATTAAAAGCACCTAAATATCAGTCCCGATTTTTCAGAGGATTTGACTGCCTTCTCTGCTAACCTGGATATTCAAATGGAATAATAAACAAGTGCTGACCTTTGTGAGAAATCAATTTTAATTGACTTGGCTCAGGTCAATACCCATTAGTTCATGCTATTGAAACAGAACCTCTACATTTCTTCCTCTCTTCTCTTCATTAGCAGATTCCAAATACTCATTAAAATGGCACTTCCCAAAGTTTTTACAATATAAATGATAACCCTTCCTACTCCTACTAAGAAATTCCTTTAGTTTTACCTTTCACCACTGCATGCTGCCCTCTCCTCATGAACTAAACCAGTCTTTCTAGTTGTTGCACTAACCTTCAGAAACTCAATGGTACACCCCGTATCACTGTTTGCCCAATCATATCAGCCTGTCTAATAAAGTATATTTCATCACCTGCACAGTTTATCTTGCAATGCACTTAGAACATTATCCCAATCTAAAAGTTGGTATTCAATTTTCATGCATTGGAAATCCTTTGATCTTCAAATGTTGCTAAGTCAAAACAAAACTGTTCATCAAATTTGATGTGCAATTAGTTTCTTTTCCCCAAAGCTTCATTTCTGGGACAAACTTACAACTGGGAAAAAAAAATGGTCTTGCTCTCATGGGTCCACTGAAAAAGCCTCACCACACCCTGCTTAAAATTTTTGCTTTATTTATGACAGACCACATTATAAAAGCAGATTCAATGTTACATGACAGTTTTCAGGCAATTTCTTCCAACTATATCTTGTGTTTTTATTATTCCCTTACACTTGCTTTTGAAAGGAAGAAGCAAAGCAAGAAGCCTCACAAACCAGTTTAGTAGAATGCTTTGCAATACAGGTAGTGACTGGGAAAGGGGAAAAAAACACCACTTAGTGTTAAGTCGAGAAACTGGCTTCAGGAGTCTCTCAGGTTATAGAAGAAGACTACTGAAGACTGATAAGGAAAAGACAATTTGGCAGAACCTTCAGGAATAAAAAATTTCAGATACATCCAATTGAAAGATCATGACAAAAGCAGCTGCAGTATTAAGAGAAGAAAAAGCCTTAGAGGTTTAACTATACAAATTTACTCACAAGGAATTACAAGAAGCCAAAGAAAAACATCCAGAAAAGAAGATTACACAACAGAATACTAGTATGGTTTAGATTCAATAAATTCTGAAGCAAAAGGGAAAAAGTGATGCAATTGCTGTTGAGTAGATCAGATGTCTGTAACTTCCATTTTGCAGCATGGGATGTGCTTGGGCAAATATACTCTGTAGGACTGTGAAAGGCATTTGGGTCTCGGCTGAAGTACTGCAGCTAAAACAAAGACCATTGGAATGATGATCACAAGTTTTTAGCAAGATTATTTCTGGCTCTTTTTCACAGAACAGTGACATCTCTATTCATACCCAATATACTGCAGTGAGTTTACAGTACTTGAAATGCTCTGGAGTTTCACAGTTGAACATACACAGCTAATTTAGCTCAAGGTATCCCTTGCCCAGAACAATGAAAAAGAATTTCTATGAGAAAGGTGCTGAGGGACTGTCTTGAGTGCTGGCATAAAAATGGACAAGAATTTTCTTTGCCAAGCATTGCCTTATGTATTTTTCTACTCTGCTGCCATGGCAGACAAGCTGTCTTGAGCTTATTACCTCTATATCCCCAACCACAACTGGAATATGTAAGGGTCAGGTAAGGTACAATTCCAAGCTGCAGGACAATAGCATCTGATTTTGCATGGGAGAATGTCACGCAAGAAGGTGGAATTCAGAGATGGGCTCTATCAAGGATCAGAGTATCTGGATACAGAGTGTTTATACAAATCTTCTTTTAAATCCGTAAGTAAGAGGGATTATTCAGCAGTACGTTGCTCTAAATAAGTATTTCCTGTTTTTTTCTTTAAAGAACAGGAACTTTAGTCCGATCTAGAAAGTAAATGGGAGAAAGCAAAGAGCATGTTTTCAAATTTGAGAAATTTCGAATTTGAGAAATTTGCAGGAAAGATTCACAGAATTAGAAGATGAGTTTGACATATAAAAGGCAGCAAAAATTTTCAATTTCTTTTCCTCTCCTATTATATATTCTTAACTCATCTGGAGACCTACTCTAAAAAGGTGTATTGGATCTGGCTGAGATGGAGCTCATTTCCCCAGAGCAGCCCTCACAGTGCTGAGCTTTGCATTGGTGGCTGGAAAGGTGCTGGTAACACCCCAGAGCTTTGCCTGCTGCTGAGCAGCGCTGGCACAGCATCCATGCCCTCTCTCAATCCCCCCAGCAGGAGGATGGCGGTGGGCAAGATATTGAGAGGGAACACAGCCAGGACAGCCAACTCAGATTGACCAAAGGGATATTCTGTACCATATGAGGTCTGCTCAGCAATAAAAGCTAAGAGAAAGAAGGAGGAAAAGTGGGCAGGCATTAGTTATTGCGACATTTGTCTTCCGGGCCAACCACTACATATACTGAAGACTTGCTTCCCAGGAAGTGTCTGGACAACCCCTGCTGATGGGAAGTAGAGAATAAATCTTTTGTTTTCCCCTGCTTTCATGTGAAGCTTTCGCTTTACTGAACTGCCTTTATCTTGACACAAGATTTTTTTTCTCTTATTTTCTCCCTGCCCTGGCCTGCAAAGGAGGGGAGTGACAGAGCAGCCTGATGTCCAGCCAAGGTCAACCACAACTGAAGTCAAGGGAAGTTTTCAACTAGGAAAATTGCTTTTATTTAAGGAGCCTAGATAAAGTCTCCTAGCATCAAAACTTTGCTCTAAATTTTGAAATGATCTTTATTCTGTCTGTCAGTGTTTTAGTAGTAGAAATGTACTTAGAAGTACAAAAAAGTTCAACTCTATTTTAAACACAATATACAGGATGTTCCCCCCCCTTAAATTCAAGAGCATAGATTTCTTAATAAAAGCAATACTAAAATGCTCATACATTTCTCATACACTGGCCTCATGCAATGCTGAGCAGTTCAGCCTCTTTGTACACCTAGCAAAACGATCAGAGATGTACTAATACTGCTTGTTGACAGGACATTAAATACTACCTTGTCATTCAAATTTTAGCAAGCCAACTGAGACAGCTTTAATGCAAAAATTGCTGTCTGGTTTCTTGCATATTAAACTAATTTGCAAATAGGTCATGTGTTCTTAATTTTCTTGTAAGGCATGCTATACAAAAGTGCAAAGATGAGAATAACATTTAGTTACCAATACATACCAGACTATACACTATTCACAGATAAAATTTTGTGTATAGGCCTCGCAATCTTAATCTGTCAGATGAAGACAGGACATCAAGCAAGTTAAGGTATAATATTTTAAAACTTTTTAGTGGCAAGCTTCTGTTTTGCCAAATACAGTTGTATTGAAAGCTAAGCTAATTTTCTGAACATTTTTAAAGCAAATCCTCACTACTAGTGGATGACGACTTGTTTTTAGACATTTTCTGAAGTTAATAAAACTCTCAACTTGATTTTCTGCCATAATGACAACAGGTTATGCTGTAATGTCCATCCTTGGATAAGTCATCATTTTACTTACTGTTGAAGTAAACTCATGTTCAATTAATGCTTTTGTTCTAGGCAGGCACACTCAAGCTCAAGTCTCCTTCAATAAGTCTTTTCTTAACAACAAGCATAGATAAGTCAAATTCAAATAAGATCTCAGCTTCAGATTACAGAAATATGACATAGAATTTTCCAAGGTTTGCTAAACAATAAAATCCCCAGGTAAAATGTCAGATGTTTGTCAATGTCAGCGAAACAAATGGGGAGTAAGAAGCATGAGTTGGGAAGAATTTAAGTCTGCATTTAACTCCACGCCTCCTCAAATCCCAAAATATTTAATTCGCTCCAAATGATAACATCAAGAATGTTCCATTGTTCTGAATATTATATGAGAGCTAGATACTTAATAAAAGCAATTACTATTCACATGAAGAGAAAGGAGTCTGGGAAAAGGCCTCATCTTGAGATATTTATCAGGATAAAAATACAAAAGCTATAAAGAAGTGGAAGCATTTGACACTAATTTTTTTAATAGCAGTAAAACATAAAGGATTTCCACATGTGCAAAGACACAACTGAATGAAAAAGAAAATTACTTGGATCACAGTCAGAGTAGTTATTTCACCTCTGTAAAAAATCCACATATCTCAAAGAAGAATTTCCAGGAACACAGGTGAAATGTGATAAGTATCAAAGAATGATAAAAACAAAATCAATGTCCCAATTTTGCATTTAAGACCATTCACTTCTACATATCAAGATTTATTTTTTTTTATTCATGTATGAACTAAAAGTGTGATCACTCCTTAAAAGCAGGATGAAATACTGCTAAAAGACTCATTCAGTTCAGTGTTTCTGCTGGTGGCCGTCAGACTGTTTAGAAATATTAGCTATTCTGTACATGTAATTTTTTTTCCAGATTTTCAAGATACATTTGTGGTCTGTGAGTGAAGAAGTAAAAAGGTTTAAGCATTTGATGACAAGCTTTCTTATTGGAACATATTCACTTTCAACTAGAATGTTTGCCTACAAACTAGATTAAGAAACAAGATGTCAAGTGAGAGAGTAACCAGCCCCTTGGGATTATAGGAAACATTTTATATTTACTGAAATACCCAGGGACCCTTAACCAAGAGTTAATGAAAGAAAAGTAGACTAGGTTTAGGATTTGAGAACTTAAACCAGGTCTCAAACACAGAAGAAATAATACCACGTGGAAAAAACTTAGAAGCCCCTTGGTTTAGCAGATCCAAACGAAAGATCATGATGATGAGGTGAAAAGAAGAGGCTGGATGTAGAGCCTATGGCAAAAAAAAGCGCCACTTCATGAAAGGCGAACTTCTTCTACGCTTTGAAAATGATTTTGCATATGTATGGAATCAAAAATACCTGGACAGCAAAGCATGGAATGATGTACTTTTGCTGTCTGACATGGTGGAAAGGGAAAAAATAAACCAGGAAGAAAGAAATCCTAAGAATGGTTGAGAAAAGACCCCAACAAAACACGATGCCTCGAAGACTGGAGTTGCATGGCAGAAGGCCAGTGGTGTCAGAGTAGGAAAAGACTGAAGATGGACTACACTTACAACAGAATGAAGCCCGACAGATGGAAGGCGTATCAAGGGCCGCCACCGACGCAGACGGATTGACGGACTGGGAGCCTTTGCAGGACCTACATGATTACGTTTGGCCCAGGAGAGGGATGCAGAGTGACACAATGGTGAGGCCTTCGTTCTGCTGTGGCTAACCTGAGGCTGCGATGAGCATGGTGGTGAAGACAGCGAGGACGATGACGACTACATAAACATTAAAAAAGAACATACTTAGCCCACTTGAACTTGAAATAGCATCCCTGCAACTGCAGCAAATAGCAACTGCAAAAGTGTCCGCTATTGAGTATACTGTCCTTTAACTGCTCAAATCACACAGATAATAATCAAGAATGTGTTGAATTTGAATGAGAAGACGAACACTGCGAATAAGCAAAGACATTGTTCAAATCTGAAGTTTATAGTCAGATAGGCTAGAGGTTATTCACACCCAGGGAACTTCACAATATGAACACAAATAAACTGACTCACTCAAGAGACAGTGTTGGAAAGTGAGGACGGAGGGGATTTAAGCATCATTTAATGGAAGGAATAGTTAAGAAAAGAGAATGAATCAGTTTTGTCTACAGCTACAAAAGCTGTGATCAACAGTTCTTTGGCAATTTGGGAAAGCTAGATTGTGCTACTCTGGGAGTTAAAATGAATCAAGTAACTATGGTAACATAACCCAGAGTTTCTTTACTGTTCCATGTCTAACATAAAAGGAAAGCAAAGGAAAAGGGAAGCTTACCGTGGTGAGGTATGCAACTTCCTAAGTTTTTCACCTATTCTTCTAAAATAGCAGGCCAGTGGCAGTACTGCCATTAACACTCAGGATCCCTTTAGTATCCGTGGAAGCAGTAGGACTATGTAAAACCATTCAAATTGTTACTATTAGAAGAAAGACCATAGAAGTATTAAAAATGACTCTCAGCTCCAACTGACAAAGTTATAGTAAATATATTAAGACCAGAAAGGACCATTGTGATGATTTAGTCTTGATCTTCTGTCCCACACAGGCCACAGGACCAAACAAGTTCAAGTTTTGCTTGGATCAGAGCATACTCGTAAAACAAAAACAAACATTCAAGCTTAACATTATTTTACCACTGAAAAAAATCAGAACAAATAAAAAATTCAATCAATCCTGTCTATAGCTACAGAGGCAATAAGTAGCATATTCATACAGTTTACTAAAATTCATAATAAATGAAACTGCAACCTTTTTAGTCCTGTTCAATGATGACATAACATGAACAATGGATTACATTATTCATCTGGCCATGATGCTAAACCAGGAGCTCATCTTCAGCATTTCATCCACTATTATGCTCCCCTCTTAGAATATATGAAAATTCCCAGTGTTATCTTCAGCCTTCCAGAGAATCTCTCACCTTCTATCAAGAAATAAAGTTAATCTTTTGTGCTAATTACACAGCTTTTATTTGGCCTCAGAAAAACACTCCTTTGTTTGAAGCTAATCTAAAGGGCGATCCAGATTGTCCTGTGTTGATGTCTTGTGCTTTACTATCTCTTGATCTTTTTCCACTGCCTGTAGGTTTTGGGGTGTATTTTAATCACAGAATCATGGAATGGTTTGGGTTGGAAGGGCCCACCTTAAAGATCATCTAGTTACAACTCCCACCATGGGCAGGGACACCTTCCATTACACCAGGTTGCTCAGAGCCCTATCCAAATTGCCCTTGAACACTTCCATGGATGAGTCATCCACAACTTCTCTGGGCAACCTTCTTCCATTGCCTCACCACCCTCACAGTACGGAATTTCTTCCTAATGTCTAATCTAAGCCCACTGTCTTTCAGTTTGAAGCCATTCCCCTTTGTCCTGTCACTACATGCCCTTGCATACAGTCTCTCTCCCACTTTCTTGCAGGCTCCCTTCAGGTATCTGGAAGGCTGCAATCCGGTCACCCCGCTATTGTCTTCCACATCACTGACAGACTGTTTAATAGTACAGGTCTTAGAACCAATCCCTGCAGAGACCCACAAGGAAACATAGTAACTCATCGCTGACACCCCACTTATCTGCACTGAGACCTGCCAGGTGAGGGCAGGCAGAATAGAAACTGCAGTTCCTTAAGGTATGTCCCAAAGTATGCATTCAATGGAATAACTCCAGTAGGGGCTACGAAAACCAAGCATTAGATAGTTTCTCTGAAAAAAAATTATTTTCACTCTTGTTAGTCAAAATAAGTCACTGTAGTGCCAGTCAAAACTATTTACTTTCTTTGTATTATTTATTATTTTTGAATCCACTAATCTTAGTTCTCTTTTTTTTTCTTTTTCCTATCAAGAGTGGGACAATGAATTGGTTCTTTCTGCTCCCATATTGCTGACCTTAAAGAAGGAAGATAGGGTTAGGAATTCATGAAGAGCAAGCATCAAGTACAGTAGAAACTGTAGAGCTCAAAGACAATCATGGAACGTTACCAAGTCTCATAACCTGTCCAGAGAACAGTTTTCCACAGCTCTGTCACAGTTTGATTTTTTCTTTATTTTCAAGCATTCTGATCCACCCCTACATCTCGACAGCTCCTCATAAAAGAGGACAAAACTAGAAAACCTCCAATCCAAAAATGGAACTACATGGATAAAAAGGAATTAAGCAATGACAATACTTCTACAAGACAGAAAGGCTTACAAGAGCTTAATGGCTATTACAGTTTATCTGTACTACTGACTGGGATCTTTTCATATTCTTCACTTGAAGATCTAAAATGAGACGTTTTACATTTACATTACATATCAGACAGCTTTAAAAACTATCTGTTCTCAGCTTGCTTCAGAAAATTTCAAAGGATGACTGATAAAAGACTGCTTCTAGAATTCCTCATAGTCCACAGACCTCCCTATGGAGGGAGGAACCTATAAGATTAGAACCTGCTGTCAGTCAGAAATTCAAGAGTTTTGCTGACTACACAGTTCATGATAAAAGGCAAGAGACACTACAGTATGTTTTACAATTTTGTAAGCTGCTGCCATCATAACAGACAGGATTGATACATCTTCCAAGAATCTGCATTATAGTACCTGTTTACTGAGAAATAGTTGAAAAAAATGAAACCAAAAACCTTGCTGAGAGTATGAATTTACTCTGATGCATTCCATCATGGAAGCTGTTAAACTGTATATTTTTGCTTGGAAAAAATCCTATTTTTTAGGACTCCTGTGTAATTACTATGAAACCATTTATACGATTTTGAACAATACCAAATTTAAGAATTGTTTAACAGTGCAGGGGTGACCACAATATTGAAAAGGTTTTTTTTAGAGAGCCTTGTTCAGTTTTGCTACCGTTTTTACCACAATTCTATACTTTTACCATTCTTCTTTATTGCACTTATTTGTTTTCTGGCCATTATTGCTAAAATGATGAGAATATATTAAAATACCCCTTTGCCTGAACGTCACAAGACCAAAAAATACTTTAGCTTTTCAAAACTGAATTTATACCATAGAATGCCATTTAGAGCAACTAGCATTTTAATATTTCTGGTCAGTATTTGTCCTGATTTTAAATTCCATTCAATGAATCTTTTTATCCTAATTTCCTGTACTGGGTCCCCTAGTGAGATCAACTAAGAGAATGAGAAACTTCCTCTCCATTGAAAATATACTTTTGCATCTGTAAGAGCAGAATTTCAGCAAACAGTATATAGGAATTCTGGAAAAGCAAGCTTAATACTGGATTATGGCTGTTTAACAAGGCTGTAATAATACTGGATTATGGCTAATTAACAAGGCTGTAATAGTCAAAAAATTCTATGCATTGTTTTAATAATAAACACAAATTAAGCTATGTGAACTGAAGTTGTTTTCAAATGATTATTAAAAAAATTAAATTAGAATTACATGTCAATATTACTATGAAATCAATGTTAAATACACATCTGCAGATAAAGAATACAGTCATACATTTCACATTTAATTTAAAATATGGAAGACAAATCCTAACTTGAGACACTCTATTCAAACAAAAGTTATTAACAGCTAGAAACTGCAGAAAAGAGAGAATTAGTCTAACTTCACAAAAAGAAAAGATAACAGGAGCATATTCCTGTGCTGAAAATTGTAACAGGTCAAATATCTGAAGTGGTAAAACAAAAGCCCTGAAATAGAGTTGAATGTTACTGTCATATAAACCAATAAGCACATCAAGTTTATTGTCTGAAATGCAAAAAAAAAAAATATTATAAAGAAGTTAAAAGCTTCATGGAGTAGGTCTGAAAAATGTTCAGGCAATTACCATCTGCCCCAATCCAAAACTCAGTCCTACATATAGCTGTTACTAAAATCTAAGATCTAAAAGGAATCACATATAAAGTTTGTCAGGCACCACGAGCTGTGCTTCTGCACATACCTAAAAGTACCTAAATTCAATAGTGCCAAGGAGCTCATGGCTTGGCTCACACCCAAACCTGTCAGATTCTAGAAACAGGGATCTGTTCGCTCATCTTGTTTGGGGAACCCAATTCAGCAAATTATTTCAGTCCACGTGTAGTGCACCAAAGACCTGACAGGACAAAGCAGCACCTGGTATTGCATGACCATTTCTAAAAAGAAACACATATTATTGATTAACTTGCTGGTGGCTACAAAAATTCATCTATCTGGAAGGTAAGGTTCAGGGCATCCTCTCAGTGGAAAGTTCAAGCCCATGATACCTCCCTCTTCAGAAGCTTTCTTGCCTATCAGCTCACAACCTGTGCTGGGACAGGGGCTTTTCTTCTTTCCTCCATTTTGAGGTTGCGTCACTGTGTAGAAAGAAACGCCAGCTGCTCTGGGACAGAGATAAAATGAGCTGTAACTGCGTAGCAACGTGTCTGGAAACTTGGGAAACAGAAGGAGATAGCATACTTTCAGTCCTGGTCCCTGTTTCATAGGCACAAGCCTGGGATCAGAGGCCCTGGCACATGTTCTGCATCTGCTCAGTTTCATTGTTCCATAAGTGTGCAGGGACTCCTCCCAACATGCTGTTCATTATATAGCTCCCATGCAGTAATTCCTGGAGCAGAGATGGGAGAAGGTTGAAGTGACAATAAATTGTACAACTTTTCCAGTCAACTGGGCAATATAAGGGTTATTACAGCTTTAAGATTATTCTCAGAGAGGGTGCACTTAAGTATCTATCAATCATTTTTCCCCACCACCTTTCGAAGCTTCATTTTTCTTAAATAATTTCTCATTATTGAATTAAACACAATATTTTAAAGGGTCTGTATTACAGTTAAAACTGTTCTGCTTCCTTAGTCATTATCATTAGTGGGTTTTTTACATGCAAATTAAATCTATGTATCACACTGTCTGAAGAAATCCTCTTCCTCCTCTTTCCTTCACAAGGCTTTTAAATCTCTCAACAGCATTTCAAGCCTATGTTGGTGGTGGTGGTGAAATCTTGAGAGACGTTAAGTTCCTTCAAGTTTTTATAAAAAGATAAGCAGCCAGACAGAGAAGAGGAGTCTGACAAAGGAAGAATTCCACAGAGGCAGAAGATGCTTCATGAGCTCATCTCCAGCAATACACCACGGAATTCACATGAACTAGAGACTTTGTGTGTATTTCGACTGCAAGAAAAGTTTGTTCCTAGCTATATATTCCTTACATGCAACAAAAGCCTGACCAACATGCAAATTCTTATGAAGTTAAGATTCATAAACTCCAGTCCTCACAGACTTACTTGTTTTGTCAACATTACAATTATCAACAACAATATGTATTGAGACTGAGATTACAGACCAAACTGGGTTACATCTGCTAGCTGATCAACATCTACACCAGTAAGTTTAGTTACTCCTTCTGCAGCTGGTAAAAAGAAAATATTTACAGTATTCTCCATGTAAGTTTAACCCATGATTAAGAATGGACAGTATCCCAATAATATTACTTTGCTAGACATACGGGTAAAGACAAGAAAAATGGTGAGATCAGAGCACCCCAAAAAAATCTTTCCAAAATTAGTCGTAATTTATCTCTGCCTGAAGACTTAAAATTAAGTTCTATGGTCTATGTTAGGCAAAAGTCAAGCTAGATTATCACAATGGTGACTTCTGTGATCAAAAATAAGTGGAATCACAAAAGGAAGAAAATTTCAAAGGTTAGGGAGCTCTGCAAAAGCTAAATTAACTAGATTTTGGTTTTTTTCAAATAGTTTTTCCTTCACAAGAGGTTTTTTTTTTTTTTCTGAAATAAATTGAACAGCATTATTGCACACCAAATACTGTATTTCTGAAGTGCTTCCTTGAGCAACGTCAGTTCTCTGAGTAGTTTTAGCCCACTGTCTAGCTTCAGCCATATTGGTAAAATGTTGCAAGTCTTAAGAATTGCAAATTCTTTTAATTTTCTCCTTCCAAATTAGTGGTTTGATAAGAGAGAGAGAGCCAACTTATTTTCTCTTCTGTCCAAGGGCAAGAGGCTGACTGTGAACTCAACTATCACCTGTAACACATGGCTATACCCTACTGCTTGCTGTCTCCTACTCAGTGCAAGAACAGCAAAGGAAGCATTATGGATTAGAGAGATGCAAAAAACCAAACAAACAAAAAGAAAACCAAACAAACTTATGGCAGTTGATTGGTAAAGATGTTGGATGCAAAACTCTAGAAATATTTTTTCACTTGTGTTATTTATTTCTCATAAACTTGTTATTTAAATCCATGGGTGGCTTTATGGGTGCGAATATCCTCTACAGTTACGTTTCATCCTAGGAATCAGAATTCCTTCATGCAGATTTGATGGTTAAGCATAAGATTCAGAATAACAATTCTACTGTATTAATATTCTATTAGCAATTTGCTCAGTGTAGGAATCAGATTAATGCATGTCTCAAACGCTGACACGTTAGATAACATGGCAATGCAATGAGTCACAGACTAACCAAGCACAATTTCCAAAACATTTCACATTATTCTAGTAAGCTCATTTTTACACTTTCACTGTGTAGACGGTAAAAGAGAAAAAGCCATAGCTAAAACTTTTAGGCAACTTCACCACTTTTACAGGAGAGATTATATGCTTGTTCTGTAATGCTAAGTTAAACATCATGTATGAAACAGTTACATAATTGATTTTATATTCTTTCAAGATGCAAATGTTTCTTTAGCAGACTATGGATTATTCAGAAGAAACATCAAGGAATATGGGTGATTTAAGAAAAAAATCCCACCATATGCTCTTGGCAGGAGCAAAAGGGAAGCCCTTTATGTTTCTTCTCTAACAATAAATTGTAATGCCCCAGGGAACAAGAGATCTTTGAAAGTTCAAGTTTTATAGCAGTTGGGAACAGAGTGCATTGATTCTACTTAGTTCTTGCCAATGTTAACGACTGTTACTGTGATCAAAGTCTAACTTCGTGCATTCCAAGCAAGATTATAGTTCTCTAGGCACACGAAACAAGTTTACAGACTACAGTTTGCAACTATGTTTTGAGTTATGGAAGAAATCAAGCTGTGGTAGTGTTTTTAGTGGCTGCCAACTTCAATCCATGTTAAAAATATTCCTGATCACACTTGTGAACAAAAAGTGTATCTAAGTAAACACAATGATGTGCGCCAGTATTTCGGCTTTTTGTGAACATCTGAGACGTGTTCTCTTTTGTGATTTTTGACTCTCTCAGTATAAACAGCAGTTTTGATTTTCAAAGGCTGATTTTTTTATCAATATTTTTGACAAAGGTCTAATGAGGTGCAAGAATGTTGTTTCCATTTGAAGTAGCAGCTGAGATGCTGCGCCTCAGTCCCTTCAGTTCTGAGCCTCATTTCGCTCAACATACAGTTCTAGTAGCCAAAGTTGTCAGTTGGTAAATAGATGTACAAAGTGTAAGAAAATAACCCAAACAGGAGGAGTTACAGAACAAAGGCAGTGTTTTCTGTGCCCTCTCTTTACAGTTGATATATTTCATACTGCAGTTCTGTTTTCTTCTATATTCCTCTTCTGAACAACTAATCTTAAAACACTGTAGGTTAAACTTTGTTTAGATGGACATTATCATCAGCCTCTAAGGAAGAGGAAAGAAAATATATGAATGTGAGAGCTCCTAATCTTCTCCTAAGAATTTAGGTCATTAACAAAATCAAAAGCTCTTACTACTCTCTAACCAATATCCAGCATAGGTATTTCAAGTAGCCATAACACTTGTGTTTATTTGCTTGATTGAAACATCATTTTGAGCCACGCTGTAGTAACACTTAAACAAGTAAACTTCCCAAAGACCACAAATCCCATTCTGCTAAGCAATAATGCATAAACCTTGCTAAAATTTCCCTGTCCAAAATAACTTTCACTTCCATCACAAAAGTGGTTCCATATGCGACAAGTACCACGCAACATAATAAAAGTTCACTCTATCACTTGTACCTTACATCAGAAAGTGATATGGAAAGCCATTGGCAGCAGTTAGTGATATCTTGATGTTGCACAAACAGCCTGCCAATCGCTTAACAGCACAATTATTTGAGTATTTGCTGTCCACAAAAGCTGATCTAAGTCTAGTCTGTTAAACTTTCTCCTCTCTTCCCAGGAGTGTACCTGCAACCCCTCTGTGCCAGCATTAGCTCCTACAAGGCTACAGGATCAGATATTTCAAGAAGCTCTTTGGGAAGCCCATGGAAGATACTGTAGGAAACCTGCCAATCCAGAATGATTTTAATAGCCACAGATACACACAGCTGGCTAAAACTTCAGATACTATTACCAAAATAGCACTTGAACAGCAGTTAAGCATGTCAAAGCCTTGAGAAATGCAGAAATTGAATACGAATTATTCTCCGGATCTAATTCCTTGACTAAAGGCCAATTAATCTTTTTAAAAGATTTCTGGGTATAGCTTGCCATTTCCCTTACTGTAGGGAGCTGTAATGAAGCACAGTTGCAAAAGTAGCGGATATAGATGACAGTAATATGAGAGCAGAACAAAAGTATCTTCTACTCACATTATTATATTCACATATTAAAAAGGTCATTTATTTCAAAAATCAGTACAGATAATATTTTATACCTGGAATAACTTCCCTCAAGCACGTAATTGTTTAATTGAGCTAAAAAATTTCTACTGGCTTATTTCTATACAAAGTGTGCCTTTGCATTTTCCTCCTTTCCTACTCTCCCAGGCAACTATATAGTAACTTTATACTACTAATGCAAATGAGGAGGTAGGATACAAAATAAGTTTTGTCCCCAACTCCAATTTCTTCCCCAACTCCAATTTCAAGATTTATTCACTCTTCAAAAGACCCTAGACCTGGAAGTCTCTCTCATTTAATAACATGTTTTCCTGTTTTCAAAAAATATTCACCTCAGATTTTATGATCTGTTACTTGCAAATAGTTACCACATTTTGAAAGAAAGGAATGCAAGATAGAAAGACAAAAAAAGTTAGATATGAACCTAATGATCACTGCTATAAATTGGTAGTTTTCCTCCCTCAGATATTCCCATAACTTAGTCATTATTGATCACTGTTGATTAGACAGCTAATGCAGATCCACAAACTGTCATTTTAATGCTTTTGAAAGGCTGTGGTTTTTCGAGGGGAGAGGGTGGTTTTGTTTTTTCATAAGAGGGTATCAGAAATGTTAGGATGTGTGGCAGTACAGTGTTTCAAAGCTTATGAACTGCTCAAGGAGGCATCGGAAGAACAAGAAGGAAAAAAAACCAAAATGTGAAACAAAAGGGAAAATGCAAACACGGCTCAGCACAACGCAATAAAATAAGGATCAGCTTAAAAGTGTGTACAGTTCTACAAAGAAAGCTTCTATTTTCCAAATCCTAAGACACCCTAGATATTATAAATAGGAATGTAAGCTCAGCAGAAGACTCATGGAAGAATAAAGAGGATCTTGAGTATCTGGCACCTCTTCTACTCTCAACAGTATCTGCAGTTCAGGAGCTGTCACACAGAAAAGAGTACACTGGATCTATGAAGCTTTAAGGTAAAGACCTAGATCTCTTTTTTTTTTTTTTGGCAGCTTTCAAAATGAAATACCTGTCATTTGAGAAAGTGTAAGCTTCATCGTCACAAACTTTAACAGAAATAGTGTTATAGGAATCTTACATTAATTGTCCTCATTATGGTACTTGAACACACGGCCAAAATCAAATCACCCTTGGAGCCAACAAGACCCTTCTTCTGTGGAACCAATCCCAGTAAGCAAGATCCTACTTCTTGCTACTGAAGTAATTTTAAACAGACCTAGATTTTTTACACATAAGTATCCATAAAAAGTACCCGTAAGACTGCTTTAGCTATTTATTTGCTCTACTGTAGCAATAAAGTGAGACATGGAGCCACACAATCCAGAAGTATTAACAGAAGCTGGTCCAAAACCTGGCCTGAAGGATTAAGTGCAAGTTTACAACACTTTAAATTAGAAAACTTGAAATCAATTATCAAAATGAAAACTGTTTAACAGTTCTTAAAAGTTTAATCTTCTTGAAAAGAAAAAAAAAATCTCATTTTTAAGAAAAGTAGTTGGTTTTGGTTTTTTTAACTAAGCAAATTAATCACGGCTATCAAACTTGGGAAGCCCGTTAAAGCACCCATCAAGGGAGAACATTCTATAGCTTTCACCTTCAATCCATTTGCTTAGCAATTCATCCTCATGTTCATCCAAATAGATCCCACAGCAATGGTATATCCCAGAAGCAAACTGATCATTGTAACTTCCAGCAGTCATGATCTAGAATCTAGATGCCCAGATAGAAGTAATATCTTGCCAAATGTGGAGGGCTTTTTTTCCCCCACCAAGAACTCTTCAAAACATACGAAATTTAGGAGGAAAAAAAATCTGATTACAGATTATACTAAAACAGAACCAAATCCTACCCACCAGACAAGATGACAGAATACACAGATACTAGAAAGACAGCACTGCTTTATGCTATTACTTCTGATTTTTACTTCTAGCTAGACTTGCTTTATTTTGAGGTTTGAAATACTCAAATACATGAAACAGAAAAAAAGCAGAAAATCCATTAGTATATTGTAGAAACTAAGTAGTCACTGAGATTATAAAAACAGTCTGTGAAGACATAGCAAGACTGTCAAGGACAATGAACAAATAAAGGCTTGACTTAGAAGTATTAAAGGCTGAATCCTCAAATATCTGAAATATCAGAACCCAGAAAAAAAACCCCAAAACCCACGAAAGAGTATTATTAGAGGAGAACTTATCTGTACTATTTGCTATTTTTAAACCTTCTCATGATTCCAGAAAATGTAACTTTATCTCAATCGTGTGATGGTATGTTTTGCACAGTGGAAGGAAACATCAGAATCTTGAAAGCAGTTACAAAGCTTCCTAAACAAATCAGTGGAATTCACTGCTATACATCCCACTTTTGGAAGTTATTCTAACACAGTTAAGCTTAAGCAAGACTTTCTAAAAATGTGAGTGGACAGAACTACCCACAGAGTAGGCTTTTCTCATGAAGCACACAAGCCAAGTTAATCATCCTAAGAAAAAGTAGGCCTGCATGTTTTCTTAATCTTTAAATCTGTAAAAGACAGATTTGTTCACAAAGCACCAACTATACAGCGCTCATTACCATTAAGCAACTAAATAAACCACTTTACTCAAAGGAAAGATTTCTATGCAACATGCCTTGGCTATTTGGACAATTGAGGGTCATGGTCAAACATGGTCAAAAACCCCAGCCACAGGAAGACAACCATGTTCCTTTCCAGTGCTCTTAGAGGAACTTTAAATTCTCGGGAAAGTAATTGTAACAAGTAACGGATATGAAGGAGGAATGGGATTCTCTTCTTTCTTTCCCAAAAGGTGCTAGAAATCCTCAACTTACCCCACAGGACAAGTCAACAAGCTCCTATGACCTGCATATGGTAACTTCAGCACCTGCAAGATCATGCTGTTAATCAGTCCCTTCAACCACTACATGGAAAGTACACAGTGACATATTTTAAATGTACCAGTGGAAGAAAGAAGAGATTAACTCACTTCAACTCTCAGTTACACTTCTCAGCATATTCATGTTTTATATTTTGTTTCGCTTAAAAATGATTTTTCTTTAAAGTAAAGCAAGTCCTCAGGTACCAATGAACGGGGCAGCCTTGCTGCCTGTTTAACTACCATCTGCTAGGACAGGATTTTCAGGCAATTTGATGTTCCAGTAACAAAACTTGTTTATTTCTTCCCTCCTTGGTTGGTGGATGAGAACTATTACTGAAAAAATGGTCCTAGGAAATATATTCAGCCTTTGTACTATTTCAACATTGGAAACAAAAAGACAGAATAAGGTTATTTCGCCAGTCTAAGGAATATCCATGTTGAATTACTTACAGATAGAGTTATACAAAATGGAATAATAAATAATTGGCAAGGAAACTAGCTATTCAATATCTGTGTTTAAGCATGGTTGCTAAGACAATCCTGTAATTTTTTACTATGAAAAAAGTCGTCATCTTTCCAAACAATTATTAATCTTTTGTATTGTGGTTATCTTGATCAGGAAACAAATTAATTAGTGGAAGTTCAAGAAGTTAACTGTCCATTATTAGAAGATTCCATCACCACTTAGATGCTTCCTGAATCTTCACGAAGACTCTCAGAACACACAGCCCTTACATTTTCTTTCCCAATCATTCCATAATATCTGCCACAAGAATGCACGGACAGATCATTCCCTAGATGAACCTCACAGTACACCAAAATAACTAAAGAAGTTTCTCTTTCACAAGGGTCTTAGGAAAAAATTCAGTCTTCAGCAACTTGTTGGAATAATCGTTCTTTCTGAGCTGGCCAAGAATACCTAGAAATGGACTCATTTGGAAAAAAAAAAAAAAAGACCAGATTTTTTTGAGTCTCTTACTTTGAAAAGGAAAGAACAGAAATTTGTTCTGACGCTTCTTCTTGAAATACAGAATCTTGACTAATTTAGAGAATGAGATAAGAAGAGAGAGTGGTGTGTTTCTTTAAAGAAAATACCACAAAGGAAGTTGAGTATCTGTAACAGAAATAGTTAAACCAATTCTCATCATTTTCATTTCAAGACAGGGCAACGGGGAGCAGAAAAGACTGCTTTGCTTTCTCCTACATTGTATAGAAGACACTGCATGAAAAAGAAGAAAATGTCATCTACTGTACTTAAAAAACAGAGAATGGATGAGTCACTGAAGCCATGGCCAAACATAGAAGTGTTTCTCTTTTTGTCAAACAAAGCAGTGCTAGCAACAATACAATAAATTGTTTTTTGTGGAACAGATACTGAAATCTGAACCGGCAAGATGGAAAACGGACTTAGTATGACTGAAGCAGAAAAATGTTGAATGTTCAAGTTTATGATTATTTCAGGGTCTTTTTGTCAGTTTTTACATTTTTTTTTCCATATCACACAATCTGTTGGGGCATAAATGCTTATAAATGTATCTATTACTGAGAATTTATCTGAATTTATATTGTATACAAGCAGCACGTACACAGTTGCAAACCAACTACTGGACTATTTCTTTTCCTGAATTAAAACTTTTTGAACTCTCATAAAATGTTTGTTACATTTGTATGGTTACTACGATTCTTACATCTTACCTACAAATGTGCAACATCAAAACCTCAAGTTTCTGTTACTGTCTGTTTTACTCTGAAATTAAGCTTAGAAAGATCTTTCATGTTATATTAAGAGCTAAAAAATGCAATGCAAACAACCACCACCACAAAAACCCTCAAAACAAAAAAAAACAAACAAAAAGCCCCCAAGCTTCAAGTTTGGTTTCCCCCGCAGCAATGCCACTTGATTTTGGACTAATGACACAATACTGAAAACCAAGCAATAATCTCAGTTTCACTGTAAACCTTTAATATATGATTGCTTTCATGTCAATTATATCCAACTCAAAGTAGATATAAAAAAAGACTTTTTTAAAAAATTAATACCTCAGTCTGACCTTCATGGGCACTGGATTCATGAGTGACACGAATAGCCTAAAATTAAAATATATTTAAATCAGACTTGAAATGAGAGACTTTCAGTGTTGTAAGAACCATTTTTGCACTTCATTTTATCAAATGCCATAGATGTAACTACTTTTGTTCAGTGTTTATAATAAATAAGAAAGATAATAAATAATCTCCACCTCCAAGGATCTCAGAAGACCAGTATTTCAGTTTCATTACAGTCAATTAAGATCAAGTATCTGAGAGCTTGTAATGGCACTTTTTTTTTCCACCATCATTACCATCAGCAGCAACAGCACTGTTCTCCATCCACCACTGGCCAGATGTTTCTGCCACATACTTTCAAACAGCTAGCTGATAATGGTGTGGCTAACCACATACTCAGCTAGCTCATCTCATAGTTTAGGATCGTAGGGGAAGGAGATCATATTTCAGCCAAATCAGCTCTTTGTGTGCCTCAACTACTAAAGGCATGGAGATATGACTAGAAAGCACAAATTATAAGAGGCAGCAAAAGGACCATCCTTTCAGCAATAGCCCCAGATGAGCTTAAATTGACCATTAAACTACATCCTGAACCCACAAAAAGAAAAAAAAAAGAGATTATGCACACATTTCTCATGCATTTCAAAGTAATTTTAAACTAAGCCAGTGAATTAATATGGATGAGAACATTGACAAAATCTGTTCTGCTGACTGAGCTATGGGCAGGCAGGAATACTCTAAAATACCGAAGCAGAGTTTCCTTTGTAGCAACTGTCTGATCATAAGCTCACTGTAAAATCAAATTGGTTTAGGTGCTTCACTGAGTCAACCCCTGAGGACAGTACCTACTCATGCAAGTAATTCTCACACCATTTTAAATAAAAGTAAAAACACATGATACTAACTTCATAAGTTTCTAGGTATTTGGCCCTCTCTTCGGGAGTCATAGATAATGAATCTTCTAGGAACTTTTTCAGTGAAGAATTAGTTTCTTAAAAAAATTTTAAAAAGACATAATTAGTGTCATGTTTTAATTCCAACTTCATTCACAGCTTACAGAATCCAACGAAAGACCTGAAGATAGAATTGCACTGTATTTTTAAAACACAGAAGGCTGACTGCAAGGTGAACTGCTGCCTACTGCAGTTTGCAGTGTTTCAAATGCTTTAGTTCATAAATTAGTATAAAACATTAGTTCTGTAATTATAGGTAAAAATGCACTCCTTTAGCCTTTATGAATGGTTATATTCAGAGAAAAAGGTACAAAACATATCATTCCCTCCACGGCTTCCCACAGTTAAGGAAAAAAGGGAAAAGCCAACAAAAACCAAACCAAAAAAATCTTACCAAAGTTCATTTTATCTCTGTTGTTTGCAATAGCATGAATTAACCCAATTGTTCCACAAGCATTGTTAATGGTCTGCTTCATGAAATACACTGATGATTTGACGTCTTGTCCCTTAGCTTTTATCCTCTCTTCTTCTTCTGTTCTGAAGCTTTCATACTACAAAGACATTTCACAAATAGTACAAATAGCTACATTAGTCAAGTAAAAATAATTTATAAAACACAACAGCTAATTAATACTGCCATTTGAAATGTTTGACACGTGTGGTCCAGCAAGTAAACCTACCTGAACAGCTCTATATTATTCCTTAATCCAATGCCTTCACACTTGAAACATCATTTTGAGCATGTGTTATCTAACATAACTTCAAAAATTTTCAAAAATATTTCCTTGATCTGAGCTCATGTCACCATCTCTCTTCAGTCCAGCTAAAGGCTTTTTAAGGACAGAGGTGTCAAAGTGCTATCAAGAAAACCATAATACTTCAGGTGATTAATCATTATGAAGCGTTCTTTAAAGGTTCCATTGTTACATTTCATTTTTCCCAGGAGTATAAAATAAGATTTATGTAACACCCATGGCCCCAAAACAGGCCCTTCAAAAGCTATATTCATAAAGTAAACATTTATTTTCTGTAGCAAAAAGAGAATTTGGTTTGATTGAACAATCTAAAGTACTTGTTTTATAATTATCATATTTGACTAAAATCTGTTATACTTTGCAATAGTGTGTTGGTTTTGTACTTTTTTTGTTGTTGGCTGTGGTTTGTTGGTTCTTTTGCAGGGGGGGTTGTTGTGGTTTTTTTGACTGGACTTGTTTGGGGTTTTCGTTTGTTTGTTTTCTTTCTTAAAATTTTAATTTCAAACATAAAATGAAAGAAATAAATTCACAAATGTTCCAGACAATGCTTCCTCCTTTGCCTCTTTTACTAGGTACTTTTGCAGACAAAAAAAAAACCCTGAAGTAGATAAGCTTTTTATACAAGTATGATGAAAGTAAAGTATGAATGCAGAATGTTATAAAGGAACTCTTCCTGCATACTCCTGAGAAATTTCCCTCAGGCTCTCTGTACCGTCAGTGACAAACAAAACCAAAAAACTTTTCCAGCATCATACTCCACATTTGCAGGTTGTCTGAATGTTCTGAATAGGTTAAGTAATAGCAAGAGCATTATAAACCATTTTAATTTGGTTTATCTACAAGCTAACAAAAAATAGCCTTAATTGAGGTAAAAACTTCATAGAGCTTAATTGGACAAAAAGTTCAGACTAGAGAGGCAAACAATACAGCTGCCGTTCATTCCGCCCCAACCAAAATAAAATCTACAGCAAAAATAAATATAGAAATGCTGAGAATACCAAAAATATGAGTTTGAGTAAGGGTTAGACCAGATCACCTCAAGAGGTTCCTCCTAACCTAAGATATATCCCATAATCTACATTCATTTGGATCTATTAATTCATTAGGCCCAAAATGACCAACACCCACAATATTCCCTTTATCTACAACCTACTATGCAGACTAAGAAAGCCATTGACCTTTAAAGTGGACAACAATCCTAAAATCATCAGTCTGCTAACAAGAGTAGCTTGCCCTAAAAGCAAGTTCAAGGAAATTGATATATACGGACCATGAAACAACTGAACTTCCAGACAGAAGAACAGACAGACGTGAGAAAAGTGTTTACAAAGGCAGCAAAACTAATAGGCACTTTCATAAATGTAGACACAGCCAAGAAACAAATCATAAATTAAATAAAACTGTAATTCTACAGGCCATTTTGAAAGGGAGGCTGAGGAGGGAAAAACTACTCTAGAAATACAAAATAATGCTCAAGGGTCTTGTGGAGTTCACACTGACCAAAAAAAGCTTTAGAACATTGGGACCTCCCATGAAACATTCATCCTTCACAGAGCCAGGCTAAACAGTTGATAGAAACACTTGTGTCCCTTATGTTTCAGAAGGATTAACATGCTGAACACTTGGCTGGTTCTCAGATTCGACTGATTGATGCAACACAGCATACGTTGTTTCTCTGGTTTTGTCATATGCTTCTTCAGGATGAAATTGGATACACCTTCCGGAACAACAGCAAGGTTATTCCTTCCCACGGGATAATGCTTCCATAGCATGATCCAAAAAAAGGTTTGCACAAGCAGGGAGTCAAAAGGAAAGTGACAGTCACAAAAGGAGCTCAGACCTGTAGCTCAAACAGCCAGCCAGAAATGACACAGAAAACAATGTTCTAAAGGTGACAGAAAGGACATTTCCTGAAGACAGGTGAGTTGAAAGTTTGATTAAGGTCAAAACTATCCAGGTGGCTGAAATCAAGCTTGAAAAGGACTGCCTGCATAGCTGTTTTGGAGAAACTGAGAACACAGAGGTTTACAGGACCTGATATGCAGGAAGACTGACCTGTCACTCTTCTCTCTATTTAAATACATTTTGTTGTAGAAGTCAAGCTTTAGTAGCTAAGTGATTTGTCCTTATAAGCTACATTTTCTTTTTGAGGGACATATTAAAACAATGAATTATGGACAGACTCACTTCAACCTTTTTGGCTGACCTTATCACAACCATGTAATACTTCTATAAACTGAAAGATCAATATGAATCACACTACATAAAAGCATGTGATGACACAAAATAAGCACGCTTGAAGGTTTAACCAAATCAAGCTCTTCAAAGTCCAACATAGCAAAAGACAGGGGGGGGAATTGTCTTTCATCTTAATAATATGTCCCATCTGTCCAAGAAGTGAAAGCCACATCAATACTGATGACTGAACTGAAAGTGGATTGAATTGGATTGAAGTTTGAAGGATTGTCAGTGTAACAAGACAAAAACCCAGAAAGGAGTTGCATGTAGCCCTACACCCTATTTCTTATTTTCCTTATGCTATTGTAGCTTTCTGCTAAAAATAGCAAATTGAGCCATTTCACAGTGCTTATTATAAAAAAGGGCCTTAAATTGCCTGTAATAGAAAAATGTGAGGCATATTTCTCTGGGCTTCTACATTGGCTTTTGCCATTCTGATTTGAAGTCAGAAACGTACCTGCAAGGTTATCAAAAGAAGATTCTGAAGCAAGCATTTTTTGTGTTATTTTTAATGAAGAAGTCTCCTGAACAAGGCTTGATTCTCATTTTGATTCTAATATGACACCAAAGTACAAGATGCAAACTTTCATTCCCATTTCACTTATGACAAAAGCAATTAACTAATTATTAAATAAACATTTACCTTTTCTGTTATGGGAAAGAGAAGTAGTACTGCACATACAGGTCTTGGCACCATGCTAAGCAGTTCTGGTTCCATACCATAAACATCTACAAATTGCCAGTCAGGATGTATACCCAACTGCTTCAGGAACTGGAAAAGAAAAATAAAAAAGCATAATATTAAACAGGGACACTCAAACACCTATCTTTTCAGAAGCATAACAGTGTATCCACAATGTGAAATACATTAAAATAACCCATGCTTTCTAAAATTTAAGGAGAGTAAAAGATATACCAGTTTTAATAAATAAGGCTGAATAAATCCCAGTGCTAACACACAAACACACACAAAATCCTCATGTTTTATGTATTTAAATAGTCTTTATGAAAGGGAAGTGGAAACGCTCCCAGTACTATTTACTAAAGCACTGAAGCATTTCAACCATTTTAGAAGTGTTCTGTCACAAAACAGAAGAGTACTGAGTATTCACGTTAATCATCAGAGCCATCAGTCAGAGCACATGTGAACAAACGTGATATTATTTGACTCCATGACTACTTCAGAATTCCTAGCACCAGTGCTCGTACTGGAGCTCCTATGTGCAAAAAGACATTAGGAGCAAAACCACACAAGATACACATTTTAGTAGGTGTACCTTTTACATGAAAAATCCCTTCAAACTATGAGGGAGTAATAGATTTTGCAGTAGACAAAGATTGGATGCTCACTTTTTAATTGGATATTCTTCTTGTACTCAAGTGAACTAGGCATCACAACAACAGCTGCAGAATTAATAACTACAGAGATGATCTAAGACAATTCAAAATCTTTGCATTGTCAGTCTGGAAGAACCTAACTGAATTTAGGAACTGTTGTTACTACACACACAGAGACCATTCACAATTACATGAAAAAGCTAATTGTACACTGTGGCACATACAGATCTTTGAATGAACATGGGGAAAAGGGGAAGTGTCAAGTGTTCAGTAACTGATGAAACAGAAGACAGTGTATTTTGAACTTCTATTCTCATATATTGAGAATTATCTTCTACATTGTGAAGATAATTACCACCTTGTGAATAGCAAAAAAAAAANAAAAAAAAAATTTCAAAAGAGAAGGGACTACATGTATGGGTGCCTTAAAACATTATTTGTACTTCTAGTACTTCTCTCACTAAGCCAGTGACTAACCTTTCTATCATTTTTATTGCGAGAAAAGTAACACAACTGAAAAAAAACCATTTTCCATTCCAATATCATTTGATTGCAATATCTGAATTGCAATATTACATGAAATAAGGGTACAAACCCCCAAAAATAAAAAAAACAATACTCACCTAAAAAAAGACCCCCACAAACCAGATAAGGCAATGATAAAGGATCCTACTAAGTTACTGGACAAATAAGTGATTTAGGTTATCTTGTCCTTTTCTACACCACTGGGAAAAAAAAAAATCACCAAGCAACCAACCAACAAAAATAAAACCAACCCCTTTAAACCCCAAGTCAACAAAATGCTAACTAAACCCACGAATGCTTTACTCAAACTCCTGAATTAAGAATTTAACAGAACTAAAACTCCATAGATACAGGGTACCTTTCATTATTCATGTTATCATACCACCTAGAAACTTAACAATCTGAGAAATTTTAAGTTCCAGTAAACAATGAGAGTGATGATGAAAACTGACGGTCAGCACTACAGAGAACAGCAAGAGTATAGGCTTAGTATGACAAGCAGTGATCTAGTGACACAACCAGACTAACAACTCTATTGTAGAATCATAAACCAAAAATAAAATACTAAGGATAGACTCAAAATAGGCAAAGAAGATATCCCTCAGTGTGTCAAGAGGGTTTCATTCAGGCCTGGAAAAAAAGATAGAAATATCCTTCTGAAAATTATTAAGTAGATTTTAAAAACTGTGCAGCATAAGCCCCTGTGTAAGAGAGAGTGACAGATGGGTAACAGATGAACAATAGATGGCAGGATGGGAAGACAAAGACATTCATGTTTTAGGACAGCAGAAGTTCAGTACACTTTTTAGACAGTGTCACTTATAGGGAGAGACCTCTGCTGTTTTCCTTTCCAATTATTTAGTGATTATCCAAGCAATTTTATTCTAAAAATACCTACCGTAAAGAGCAGTTAGGGTTCTTTGAGGGCTCACTCATTTTCAGCTGTTCACTTTCTCTCAACTTACAGATACTACGTACTCAAGATAACATAAAATAGCAGCTTTATATTTCTCTAGATCTGCACAAGAGAGTATCAGAACATCTTTCTCAGACACTGCTTATCACACTACTGACAATTCTGAATTTATAGGTCTTTGAGCTTTTACCTTAAAAAAGAAAAAAAAGACAAATACTTGGCTATATTACAGAAGTCTTAGAGGAGCTCAGGAAGAACATCAACACAAAACCCCCCACATGTCTGTATCTAGTATTAACTTTTTTACAACTTTGTTTTTACTGGTTGTTGTCATATTTTTGATTGTCTCTTTTCTTCTTGTCTTAAAAGACCTTGCCGAAAAACCCTTCCTGGTTTTTCACTGGTCCAGCTAACTATTAGACGAAAAGTCACTTTTGAAACTACTTTACACCCCTCACCCTTATCTGCACTTCCTAGGAATTTGTCCTTTTCCCCCCAGTATTCCAGATGGCCCTTCTTTCTCATCTGGGTACTACTGTTTATAACTAGCTAAGGGAGAGTGCAGAGAAGATGGAGACAGACTCAGCAGCACACAGTAAAACAATGAGAAAAAACAGACAGAGGCTGAAACACAGGGAAATTTGAACTTGATAAGGAAGGCATTTAAAAATAAATTTAAAAAATAACAAACATAGTAAAACACTAGCACAAAATGTCCAGGAGGCTGTGGAGTCTCTGTCTTGAGAAATTCAGGACTTGACAGGTTGCTGAGCAACTTGTTTTGAAAAGAGCACGGGTGGTCTGCAGAACTCAAAAGTCCCTTCCAGCCTACCATATTCTATTCTAAATGATCACAAACTGTAAATCTGTATGTCTAAATGTTGGTTAATAGCAAAAACATTACAATAAGCACTTTACCTAGGCAGCATCTGGTATAAGCTATTCTGTTTTCATTGCTGGTACCACTACTTCAGCCGGCTAACTGTTCAGCATTGAAAAAAGCAGAGAGCAGTTACCTTTAATACATTCTGTTCTGAGGATCACTGGCTACTTTTTAGGTTAATGGAATTTATTTACTTTAAAAAACAGAAAAATAGTTGTGCTTATTTATTTATTTTTAAAGAGCCTCAAAAGTAGAATGGAAACCCAGTGGACCAAGGCAACATCTTGATCCAGGTGACTTGACTTTGGGAGTTTAGAATACTTCTTCTGCCAACATAGTTACAGAGCCAGTGGGAAGATTTGATCTTTGAGGTTTATGGAGATATAGAAAGGGTAAGTGGGGTAAGACTACATCAGGGAGAAATTATTAACTTAAGTAGTAAATGCACAATTGAAATATTGTCTGAAGTAGCAATGTGCTTTTCTACTTTGTTACGTGCATGTAAAAAAGAAGTGAGAATAAAAACTGAAACAAAATAGGACTTTAGAATTTAAGTGCAATTAAAGTTGGATAGCATCTGCAAATAGTTCAGGAACATCACATTTTAAGTACTAAGGCCTTATAGTCAAGACCTGGATTTTTCCACATTTTCCTGTAGTATTTGTATAGAAGTTGGAACTGTGAAAACACAGAACTGGCAAAATGCACAAACACTTCCAGACACACAGATGCAGAAGTCAGAAAGCTTCTGGTGGGAAGAACCTCTTGCAATCCTCTTCTAAGCACAAATGTAAACCAAAACACCCACAGCATCTACATTTTATTGTACTTCTGCTGAGTGCATTAAAGCATTTCTATATCACAACAAAACCACAGTTAAGACTTTCCTCTACAAAAACAAAGTGTTCCTATGGCTTTAGGAAACTGGAAGGACAACATCAAAGTAAACCAATTAAGACAGTCAATATTTCCTAGCTTTTTCATTAAAGTACAAGAATTTTTGGCACTTTATCGAATTGAAACTAATTCTTTCCCTAAATAGCAGTAAGACACTGAGTAAAATGTAACTGATGGAATTATCATCAAGAAAGGGAAAATTATTCATTCCTTAAAGTATGCAGTTCGTATTAATCTATATTAAAAATATAAATGCACAATATTTTGCTTTCAATTCTTTACACATCATTTCTAGAAGCATGTAACAAAACCAAGTCTATTTCAGAAGTGAAATTCCTTTCTAGAAATAAGGGAACCACCCAAACAATATTTTATGGTTGGAGCATTATAAGGATATATTTCTTCATTCTTTCATCATGACATTTATGGAATTAAGATGAAGGAACAATTTTTCAATAAATTTTAGAGACAACGTCATATTAGTCATATGTAGCAGCTGTAAAAACTTTAGTTATGTACAGCAGGTCAAAAGGCACACCAGAATCAAAGAGATGGCTGGAACTTACATGAGCTGCATTATTCCTCTTTACCAACCACTCCTCATTTAGAATGGCCACAGTATGATCTTGTTCAAACAAGAAATGCTCCATTATAATAGACTTCCTTGGGAAATTCAAAATTTATTACAAATTCTTTAATATCCTCAGGTTCTGTACTTCGGGACCCCATAAAAAAGTTCAAAGAATACAGCCCATCCCAAATTTTTTTTTTAAAAACATGAGAAAACTTACATCCACAAAATTCTTATCCTTCCAGTTGTGTTCATTACTTCATAATGTCTAAAAGAGCAACACTGACTCACAGTTAGTGTTCCTGCTCTTCAAAATGATAGGTATATATTTTTAACATATCCATAAAGCAGTTTTGAAACTTAACACTCAGTATGCCCAGGC
Source organism: Pachycephala philippinensis (assembly GCA_013397055.1). Lineage (NCBI taxonomy): Eukaryota > Metazoa > Chordata > Aves > Passeriformes > Pachycephala > Pachycephala philippinensis. The sequence continues at coordinate 428,730 of VWZT01001135.1, forward strand.
ACTGCTGTACATGTTCAGCCAGGGCATCCCACAGGCAGCAAGGCAAAGCAAAGCATGCAGAAATCTGGATGAACCAGCTGACCCAGGCTTCCTCCGAAACCAGTGAGCAAGAGCTTTAGAACGCTTCCAGCAGAGTCCTAAGGTGTTGATACCGAGCCACTGATTCAAAACACAGTACTGTGTTATTCTGTGAAAAACACTTAACAGACCTGTTTCCATGATCTAAAAAGTTATGAATAACAGGGATGAGCTGGATCAATCCACTCTGCTAAATAAGCTGTTATACACATTTCTTTTTTTACAGTTTTACTGAAACAACAATCGGATTCGACTGACTCTGCCGGTCCTTTAAGCAAGGAAAATGTCGAAGTGGGGAACTGCATTTTCAGTGCAACAAGATACTGTATAAGGCAGGAACAACTGTCACTTGTTTTCCGCTTTGTAGCACCCCATTCTGTCTTCAAGACAGTAAGTGTTTCCTTGTAACAAGAACTAAGAAACTGAGGAAAAAAAGAACGTAAGAAGGACCAGAAGTGGCAAGTACAAATAGAGCAATGAAATACATAGTTTTCTCAGCTTTCAATTACTGAACAATGTATAAAGAATGAGCTAAGGCAATCTTTCAACTATTCATATAAATAGTACTCTAAACTCCAGAACAAGTTACAATTTTCCCTGTGCAACGTATTTACCTATTTGAACTCAGTAAGAGGGCTACATAGCTGGAGATATTTTAAACTAGAAGAAGGCATTCACGAGGTGCTCTCACAGTGGTCATCTGTAATTCCTTCATATTTGTCCTTGTGCTTATTCTTTGCTATGCTGCACCACAGGCTCCACACTCCCCCTTTGCTGGCTCTGTGAAAGGCTTTCTGGGGTATTGTATTTGCAGAAAAGACACAAGCTGAGTCTTGGTTTTCCACCTTCTGAGGCTACACTAGTAATAACAGGCTGTTTTCCAAGCATGTACGCTATCTCCACTATTTTTCACTCTGCTTACCACAGAGGAGTTAAACTCCACTCCCTCACCTGAAAAAAAAAATAAGTTTAGCTAGGCATTTTTAGAAGGACATCTGTGTTTCTCCACATCCAACATTCTTTCACACCAAGACAGTACCTCATCTATGAGCGTTACCTCCCAACGCACTTCAGGAATCGTGTGCATCACATCTTCAATTATTTTGATCACAATGGCTTTTCTTTGGGAAAGCTTGTGGAATAGTGTTTCAGTGTCCAGGAAACGAAAAGATCTTTTAGGAAGACTAAGGCCTGCTTCCAAGATACTTAATTCATCTCTGTATTTGCCCGAAACTCTGAAGAGAGGTGTTCCATAAATGGATAAAGACTGGCTGTATCCAGTTTCTGCCATTTGTTCTATGCTTTGTGATCTTTATTCTCCCTGTAACTTTCAAGTCACAGCTTTCAATGGTGTTCATGAGCTAAAATAATTTTCTTTATGTAGCTCACTCTCAATACCTTAATGTCTTAAAAAACTCAAAACCCAAAACCCCCCAAAAAGTAGGACCAAAGGCCTAAAAATAATGCTGGAGGTAACTAAGAACCAGCAACTAAGCCCTACGTGGCAAGAGAAACTCAAGCCACAGCCAACTCTCAGTAGTTGAACTCTGAGCTACCTGAAGCCAGTGCTTGAGCTTCATAATCAGATACAGTCAATTACTCTATCCTTATCTGGATATAATGAAGGCATGATTTGAAATGTTATCTTATCCAGGAAGTAGGGATATTTCTTAGCATGTGTAAGATGAAGAAAGGGAAGAGAGAATGAAAAAAGGTGGGACATCAAGAAAAACATCCACCAATACTTTTTGTTTATCTACACTTCCCAGGCAATCAATTGTGGGTTGCAAGCCAGACTGAAGCAACATTATGATGAAGAACAATCAGCTTGTGTTCTGGTCTTTTCACTCCAAAACATTTGCATGCAATGTTTTTTTGTAGAAGAAATTGGGAACAAGATACACACACATCATATGTAATAGACAAACACTATTTTCTTGCTTTCTCTCAGGGAAATCCCGTAAGAGATCCAAGAAGGAGGGTAGCACTGGTCATGTCAGGCCCCCCAGCTGAAGGTCAAAGAGAAGAAACCATTCCCTGTCATCACTGTGCACAAAGTGGAGCTTTGCAAATGCTGAATCATCAACTCTTTCTGTATCAGAGGTAGACAACAATTCATTCTGTCAGAGTGTAGAAGTGAAGGAGAAAAAAAGTACAGTGACAATCACTTAGTACTGTATGGTACATTTAACTCCTGACTTCACTCATTACAACCAGCACTGTGTGCTGCATTCAATGACTGTCTTCTCTCTTGAAAATATCACTACAGACACGCGGCAGATTTCCACTGCCACTGGAAATCTTTAAAGCTAAGAAAGAATATTCCTGTTTACCCTCACCAGCCAGTTCCTGAACCTTCAAATAATTTTAACACATATGCACAAAGAGAGCTTCTATATACATTAAGGATTTACGAATTCCTGGACTTGTATTGTAATATAAACACTTTTAGATAGAGAAAATCTTCTGAGATATTTTTGAAAGACTTCAAAAGACTGAGAAATGCCATTTTTTTCCATAATCATCTGAATTTCTACCACAAGGACTGAAACCCTCAAATTTACAGCCTGTATTTCAAAACCAGAGAAGACACAGTATGGTAAGAACATACTAAAAGCAAATGAACCTGCATTTAGTGCACTTCTCTACTAGTTACTGTTAATAAGGGGAATAAAATGATTGCTACAACAATCAAAACAGCGTAAGCATTTGTTGAATTGGAATGGCTGTTCTAACTACAACCTAATACTAAGAATCCATGCATCTTACAGGTCACTGGAATCTTTTTTTTTGGTTTAACATTTCATTACCACAGCTAGCAATAACTTTAACATTAACAAGAATAGTACGCACCAGGGATAGTCTAATACTCAACTAAAAAAAGCCAAATAGCAAAAAACAAACAAAACCGTAGAAGAAACACTTGGCACTTGGCTAGATGTCTGTGTAAATACATGTATTAAACGACTACCAGACACAAATATTACAGTTTGTAGAGGCACACCATTGAACTTTTTTAATCCTGAAGACTTCTAGAATATTTTACAGAGCACAGTACAGAGTACTACAAAAAATGCCCATCCTTGCAATTAACTCAACAGGGTTTTCTAAAAATGAGTTTGCAACTTCATTAGAATTTCAAATTACTATTATTATTGTTTTAAACACAAGCAGGATATGAATAACTTATGACTAACAGCCCTGTTGCTACACAGTTCACCACTGTGCTGATGAGATTAAAAGAAGAATGATTAATAATGCAAGGTGTATTCATATTTTCATATTCAACACCCACTTTTTTTTTTTTTTTTTTTT
>VWZT01001135.1:438409-454949 GCA_013397055.1 Pachycephala philippinensis
AGGCGGGGGCTGCCTTTAGGTACGTATCGTTCAAAATTAATTACATTAAATGAAGGTAAATGCATGCATGATGGCCTAGGCATTTCTCAGAGAAAGATTAGGTTTATTACTGTAACACTTTAGGTATTTGCTTCTGATCGCTAATGTTTTTCAGAAGGTGGTGGTGCAGCAGATAAGATTCGTTTAATGCCTCAAGACTTTTTTGCAGAGCTGGTAAGTAGAGCGATAAATGTGATGGCAAAGGGCTTCTGGCATCTAGGAAGCCTTTTTATTTAAGCTCTTTTGGGTTTTGTCTGTTGCAAACGGAATCTTCTGTATGTTGTAGCTTGAATTGACTCATAAAATAGACCAGTCCTGCTAAGAGCAAAGGGTTTGCTTTAAATTTATGTTTTTATCACAGAAGACTTATAAAAACCTATTTTTGTCTATCATCTAAATGATATATCAACATAACTAGTCTAAAAAACTTTTGGCTTGTTTACGGTAGTGTGCACTTGAACAGTTAATATGAAACTGGTATGTTAATTAGCAATAGTGAGGTGGAAACTAAAGATTTGGTTCATTTTTTTTTCTTGGATTTGATGGAATTTTAAAATCAGTCACTTCATTCTTTACTCTGCACTCTTCACTCTTTTTGTCCATTTTTGTATTAACAGTTTTCTTTTTAGTTTTGTAGTCTCCCAAGTATTCAAATTATCTTTGTCTCCTGTATTAAAATATGCATTAAGAATGTCTTCAAACATGTTTTCTTCACAGTGTGAACAAATAATTCAACACCTAAACCATAAGATTCCCGGTGTAAATACAGCTGAATTGTGTCAGGTAAGTTGGCACACTAGCACTTGTAAGCAAGTATAGTAGCTGTATCTGCTGTAAAGGGTAGAATTCTCAAGTGGATGTGGGGTTTCTTGTGTGTGTGTATACAAAGATGCTTTTACTTATTTACTTATTATATATTTACTTATCATATACATTACTTGCGTAATTTATTATTTGTAATTTTTTGAACATTCTGTTTCTAGAGAATTCAAACATCGGGGGTTGAGATTAATACTGGTGACCTGGCAAAAATAGCTAACATTCTTTCATTTCTATTTAGGTAAGCAAAAAATAGTTTACTTTGCACCATGTCTTTTTTCCTTCCATCACAACTTAATGATGGTATTTAAAAGCTATATTAAATGTGGGTATAAAATGAACTGATTTGGTAAAAGGGCAAAAGTTTGTAAGTCTCACTACACAAAAAAGAACGCCTTAGCTTAGTTTGTGTCATTAAAAAGTGTAGTTACTTCATATATAGTATCATTTTGTGTAATAAAAAAATAAAGAGAGGAAGTTGTTCCAAGATGCTGTCTGCAAACTCTAGAACTAGTGGCAAAATAAGAGGAAGTTAAGCTCACTTTTAAAGCTAAGTCAGCTGGGCCTTTGCCTGGAAAAAGTGTGTTTTAAAAACTTCTTGTTTCTTGGAGATTAGAAATCAGCATTTGTGCCTTTTTGAAGGATACAGAGCTTATAATATTGCATTCTGCCATGAGCTGAGTTTTTAGGTAGTTTTTTTAGTTGACAAATCTTTATGTTTTTAGAAAGATATAATTTTCAACATCTTGTTTGTTCTTTGAATATCTAGTATCTAAACATTTTCTGTAGCATTAATACAACTGAGGAAAATATACCAGTAGAAATTTAGAATACTACTTTTCTGTCTATAAAATAGAATGCCTGAAGTTATATTCGACCATGCTATTTGGAGGAGCAACTCACTTTCTCTTGTATTAATGCCTCTTTAAGAGGAGTGAACCTGCGTGAACAAACACAGAATAGGATTTTTTTGTTTATTTGTTTCTGTAGAGGAAATCTAGTGGCAATTTTCTTCTAGACTTGCTGCCTTTTCAGTTGAAGGGTTTATGGCATCATTTGACTCCTGTTAGTACCCATTATACCGTGACCTAGAAGTGCTTACTTTTGGTGATACTTAAATTCCGCCTCCTGAATATTTAATTAAATTGCCTTGTTTCTAAAGCAGTTATACTGTTTAACTGCTCCATGCACACATCCCTCACTGACTTGTGCTTTTTCAGTTGCTACAGCACTTGGAGGCTGTGATTATTTTTGGTTTCATGTTGGATGTTGTGCAAGCCCAGCAAAGCTGGGTCTCTGCATATTAAGACGTATTAAAGTCATGTTGTTTTTTGCACATGGATGCAAAAGATCAGTAAAATTGTGGGAAAAAAGTGATCACAAGCTGCTGCATTGTTTTAAAGTACACATAAGGTAGAAATAAAAACTGGCTTTTTGGGGTAAAATGAGGAATTGTATTAAATTTGTGGAGAATGAAATTGATGCAGTGATCTCTGGATGTATCTGTTATAGCACAGCAGCCAGAAACAATCTCTCTACGGAGGAACTCGTCACCACCTTGGGCAGTGCTGGCAGCACGCTGCCAAAACATGCAGTTCAAGTTATTCGTCACGTGTGGAATGAGCAGGGCAAAGCCATTGCTGCGTCAGAAGATGCAAGAGATATGGCCACAGTGGGGCAGGTAACTGAATGACAAAGTGCAGCTGAGCTAACGATGAACATTTCAGAAATGTCAGTGTCTCACTGTGTGTGTTGTGTTGTCAGGCAGGCAGTGGTATTTTGACTGCTGAAAGCTTTCCTACCTGTGTGTGCATGTACATGTTGCCAAATATCTATCCAGATAAAGCAGCATATATAATAAATGTTGTCTACATGCTGAACAGTTTTCTAATATCATTGTTTGGATGATAAAGTCACATTTCATACCTTTTTAAAAATTCATGTTTTATAGTACTCTTAGGGAAGATGAATGGCAGTCAGTCTGGCAGACTGTTGTATTGGCTCATTATGTAAATCTGTTTTAAGTGTAAATTGTTCTTTAAAGTTGATAACACCAGCACTTGATTGCTTATTCTTTGTCTCCCTTAAATTTAAACATTATTTTTAAAGATACTTTCTGTCAATTTCCAGCATTCCCTTTTTGCTTGAAAAAATAGCAGCCTGTTTACATTTTTAATATTTTTTTCTGACAACAGTTTAAAAGAGTCTAGAATTAGGAAAAGAGAATCTTCTTCTGAGGCTTAATAGTAAGCTTCTGAAGGCCCTTCTTCACAAAAGGCTAAAAATTGTGACTTGCTCGTCTGAAATACATCTGTTATGTACTTTGATTTATCTAAAATGCAGTTACGAAATGCCATAATTTTTCTTTGTTATTGCTATTATAAATTATTTGGTTTAGACTTAGAAACTTTGGTTTTGATTCAGAAACTTCTAAAAAAAACCCCATGCATGATATACAAGCTGGGTGAACTCTGTGGCTTAAGCTCCTCTTACTAGAATTTTATAAGTGTACTTGACTATTGATTGTACTTGAATAAGGAAAACAGATAAAGTGAACTAACTTATTAAATTACTTATTTATTCACCATTAAAGGGAAGGGCAGATGATTTGTACTCACAATAATACCTGAATGGTTATGTTTGCTTTCCATTTGGATAAGAACTCTAGATGTCCTGTATTGTCTGTGAAATATCCCTCCAAGTGAATAGCAATGGGAGGATAGCTCTCCTTCTTTGACACTGTTGCCAATGATTTTCATCTCTGTAGTTTGTAGATATGAAATGGAAACTGGGCGTTGCGATGAGTTCTGACACCTGCAGGTCTCTGAAGTACCCGTATGTCACAGTGACACTAACAGTGGCAGACCCATCAGGACAAATAACAGACAAATCTTTTGAAATGACGATCCCACAGTTCAAGGTCTGTAGTGAGTGTTATTTGAATGTTACTCAGTCTCCTGAAAACAACAGTGCCATTGTTGTGAGGGTCAGCTTTATACTCTGATGCATACGTTTGTGCTGCTTGTTTACTCATACAGTCATGCAAACATGAAGCATTAAGTAACTATTTAAAACATGGCAGCTAAATACTTACTTCATGGTATTTAGTTCTACATCACTTACCTGAAAATGTTAATTTAACAGTAGTTGATCAGTTCTCTTACAAATAAACTAACAACCAAAGACATAAAATCTTTCAGAGCTTGCCAGCTATCATTCTGCCATATTAAAAATTCATAGAATGTTTTTGATCTACGGAACTCTTCCCCAGCCTCAAAATCTAAAACTTGGCTTAAGCCTAACAATTGCTAATGATTAGGAATAGAGATCAGTCTGCTTTGTCACCACTGACTTAATTGCTATGTCTCTATCTATGAATTGATGTAACTTTAATTTTGCATAAACGTGGCCTTTTTATTGTTGTTCCTGTTTAAAGGGTCAATACATCACCTAGAATATACATACTTAAATAGATCCTTGGAATTTGATTGGCAGAAATTTGAGAAGGATATTCTGAATCCTTGGGTGTTGTGAAATGTTGTATTCATTCTGGTTGAAGTCTGTTTAATAATTTGTTGTTCAGCTACTTTAGGAAATTAATGCCATATTCGAAAATCTGGATTATTTCAGCTGGGAGTAGAAACATTTGTGTGAGAAAGGGGGTTTTTTTATTTTATTTTTTTGTGGCATGAGAGCTACTTTGTATTTTTCTTTCATAGGATCTTTTCATATTCATAGGCAAACCCATGCTATTAAGGCATCACCTTTGTAGATTTAATAGTTAATGTGTTCAAATGCCAACCAGCCCACAGAAGGAAAAGCAGAAAGTTTCAGTTCAAGCTGCACGTTGAAAGTGAGAAATATGGACAGTGTGTTTTGTCTAACACACTACTTTGAGCTGCAGTTCGAGCTTTTCTTCAAGCAACTGAAATTTGTCTCAATTCTTGCTTTTTAGAACTTCTCCAGGCAGTTCAAGGAAATGGCGTCTGTTCTTGAAACAGTTTGAAAGGAACTTTTATTTACAGTGACATTTTGGAGAAAGATCAAGTAAACTTTCCATTCTGCACAGGGAATAAAGTGCCATTGTTCAGCAAGGTATGTATCCTTGTTTTCTTGAGAGGAATTGGTCAGCATCACCCTTGCATTGCTGTGAAGATTTCTTCTCTTTTGATTACTTGAAGCCAACTCTGCAGTGTTTGTGAAAACGTGTCCAGCTTTGTTCATCCTGGTAGACAAAAGATCAGGATGTGTATGGAGAAGCATCTCTGTAGACTTCCTAATACCCACGAGTAAGAAACTACATGTAAGAAACTACACACTGAACTCTGTAGTGCAGAAAAACACATGAAAATGTTGACTGGGAAGATAGTGAGAGAAGCGTAAATCCCATGTTAATATTTTTGTCTGTAAAATTGGGATGGGCTTGGACTCAGCAGTAGTGTTACGTATAAGGAGAATATGAAGTTACATGTAACAAGCATACATCTACTCTTGAAGAATAGCATTTTCAGGTAGTTGGTTGCAGCTATTTGCAGATCTAGCTTCCAGTCTTTTAATAACTGGAGAATGTACTTGTCCTAACAGCTTGTTTATTTCAAATATTTACTTCCCACCACCTAGGCTTATAAAGACTCAATTAATGCATTAAGTTTTTCCAGAGACCCAAAATTCTCTCAAATGAAGCCCAGAGGCTAATTTTACATAAAGGTAGAAAGGCAAATTTAATTCAAAAGTATTTTAATGTGCTTCTGCTTTTTCATTTCATCCATTGTTAATCTGTGGCATTCTGCTTGATGATTTGGTCAGCAGTCTTCTTTCTAATTAAATTAGAATATTGATGCAGTTGCCTCACTTCAACTTCTGAACTAGAAAAGTCAAGAGGAAACTTGAAAGTTCAGGCTGGAGAGGTAGGCAAGCACATCAGAGAAAGGACCACACTAAAAGATTTCTTTGCATGTTGAATTGTAACAGGCAGCCACTGGACTGGGCTCTGCACACTTGCCCTAAGGAGGTGTCCTAACCAACAAAATTTTGACTTTGATGTTGAAGTATGGGGGCATTTCTAAAGGGGAGTGATAAATCCAATGTGCTTGCATGTGTTCCTCTTAGCCTTTTTTCTTTGAATTTTCCATTAAACAAAACACACACTGCAAATATTGTGGGATGTAATAAAAGCAATACTGTTGCATCTCCACCACCAGATGTGCTGGTGGTGTAGTAGAACAAGTAAATCTGCAGAGAGATAATTCACACTGATAAGCAGATTGAAGTTTATGCTTCAATTTCAGGCTGGTAGAGACTGAGTACCAGCTTTGCTGGGACAGATCCTTGAATTATTTCAGGCCCACTTAAAATGCGAACATCTACTCTACCTTTCTAACTCAAATCTTTTTTTTAAATTAACTTTTTAAAAAGCTGGCTGAAAGTCATTGATACTGGTCATGTCTGCCTTTTTGTGCTATGGAAATAAACTGCAGCACATTGTGCATGCTGCATATGCTACAATCCTTTCAGAAATGCCCCTATTTCAGGCATTATGTATGATGCATAAAATGAGTACTTGGAATTGATTAGAAGCCTAGATAAGTGAAACAGTGTAGCTTTGACAGAAGTCAAAGCCATGACTCTGGATCTGGATGATACTTCCTTTATGCTGGTTGAAGTCTGAGGCGTTTGCTTTGTGTCTGGGGAGAGCAGATTGGTCTTTTCTGGGACCCTCCCAGTGGAGTGTCACAAAATGCTCTTGGGCGCAAACTTCCCATTTGCCTCTTCCCTTGTCTGTCTGCAAGAGTTCAGGACTGGACTTAGAGCAAACAGATGTGTATGGAAAAGTGATGTGAGCAGCTGATTTCTTTTGTTGTTGTTTTTTCATTTGCAGAAGTTGGAGTGTAAGGCTCCTGTAACTGGAAAACATTGTCATGCTTTGGCCTAGTGAATTAATTGTTTTACATCAATGCAAGAGTTCCAGAAAAAAAATAAGGTTTTTTATTTTAGTAAAGCTGGAGCCTTACAAATAAATTCCTATGTGTTCTAATGCACATCAGTTCTTCATATAGCTGCAAATACTTGTGCCTTCATTGGAACTGCATGGAAAGGAAGATTTAATTAATCATGTCTTAACAATTCAGTAGATGTTGGAAGGTAATGAGTTACCGTTTTTGCTTGCTCCATCAGCAAGAGGAGAAAGGTCAGCCTTTGTAAAGACTTTTATTTTGTCAAGTCAGATATTCTAGAAGTATTGATGAGTATTTTTTTTAAATGTCCCTGAACTCCAGCATGTCGTAATTCTGGCTGGAAGATGCTTGGACGTGTATGCTATACCAATTTACTGTCTTGGGAATTTTCAGAGGAGTTATGATTTAAAGTTGGCTATGTACTCAAACTTTTGAAATGTGTCCTGATCACTATCATCAGGAATTCCTCTGCTGAGTAATGGAAGAATTAAGTACTTTAAAAGGAAACCAGACTAAAAACTTAACAGTTTTCAGGGTAGCAATACTAATATGTCCAAACAAGCTGGTGATTTGTTTGTCTATATGTGCAGAAACCAGATCTTTTCAAAAAGAATCAGGAGTCCTTGTGTGTTCCTAATTCTAACTGTTGATTAATAGAAATTGTATAACATGAATATTTTTGTAAGTCCACAGACAGTCATTAAACATGTAGGTAACAAATACAAAGCTGGTCTGTGTTTTGTTTTAAGCCTACTGCGTGGAAGTCTGTCTTGTAAATACTGCAATGAGTAAACTTCAGGTCTAGACAATGACTAAATTTCTTTCCTTATTAAATTAGGATGAAGTTCAGACATATGCAGTCTTTCTCTGTGATGGCGTACCAAGGACTTAATGGGTGACTGCAGGCTGCAAGGACTCTTTGTGTCAATTACTTAAAGCTAGACAAAATGATGTATTGAACCAGGAAAAGACAGAGGACATATGAGATTAATGAAATTTTGCAGGAAATTACATTCAAGTGATTTTCTTTCCTTAACTGTATTTAGGAGACAAGTAAACACTTTATTTTTTTCAACATTTGCCTAGAACAGAGCAGGAGGAAGGAAGGGGGGTGCACAGTCAACAAATCCAGGGGAGGGAATAATGAAGGAATGCCCTAGCCATGACTGTTGTGCTCATCACATGACTTTTTTTTTTTTCCCCCCATAACTTTCAAACACACCAGCCCACTTGCCAAATGTTATTTTGTAGAAAGCTCCACAGAAGGAGCGCACAAATGGCTGGAGTAGGTCTGTGCACTAGTGTTTTATATGTTTAGCTTCTGCACACTTTAGCCAAGTCAAAGCATGTCTCTGTTCCTGCTTCCATAAAATTGTACTGCCTTTCTTTAACCACATTTTGAAGGTATGTGACCTTGTTCATCATGAGCCCACCCCCTTTATTTTTCACCTTCCCCTTTTTAAGCCTTTGCACTCTGTTTGAACACTTGAAGACACATTGCCTTGGACCAATTAAAAACAAAGGTAAAGAGGTGATAAATTGGGGGAAGACTGTTTCTTTTTCCCGTTTGCCCTGTTGGAATGTTTTATTACCCTCTTGGCTGTAAATATAATGAGAGGGTAATTTCCACTCCTTTGCAGAGGCATGCAGGGTGGTTCTGTTAGGAGCTTGCGGGTACTAAAATAACACCAAAATGTGTCTTGAGTCATTTGATCTACCTGCAGAAAAAGAGACGCCACATCTCTGAAGAACCTCTACTAATGGCTGGGGGTGTGGGGGGGGAAACACTTAAAACTGAGCAGCCTCTATCCTGTCCAAGACTCTGTGGTTGATCATGGTAGGGCTTCTTTCCCAGACAGATTTTTAGTATAGTTCCATACCCGTTGGTTGGGCTGATAACTCACTGGGTATTTGCTTCATTAGGAAGCTGGATTGGTGCAGGTCAGTACCTGACCTGAGTGCCTTGACCTCAGCTTGCATGGTATGCTGTTGCAGTCCTTCCTTCCTGAGGCTCAGCCAGCTCATAACTGGATTTGCTTGTCACTGTGGAATTTTGGCCAAATACTTCCTTTATTTTTGCTTTTATTGTACAGCAGTGTCCATACTCACTCACACAGATCTGCTCTTGGCTCTTTAGTGTACGAGGTGCTGTGGTTTAACCCCACTGACAACCAAGCACCACGCAGCTGCTCGCTCAGTCCCCTTCTGTGGGACGAGAGGGGGAATTTGAAAAGTGAGAAAACATGGGTTGAGATAAAGACAGTTCAATAGGTAACACAGAAGCTGCACAGGCAAGCAAAGCAAACCAAGGAATTCATTCCCCATTTCCTAAGGACAGGCAGGTGTTCAGCCATCCCCAGGGAAGCAGGGCCTCATCCTGTGTAAGGGTTACTTGGGAAGACAAGCACCATCACTCCCGACTGTTCTCCCCTTCTTCCCCTGACTTTATATACTGAGCATGATGTCATATGGTATTGGATATCCCTTGGGTCAGTTGGGATCAGCTGTCCCAACTGTCCCCTCCTAACTACTCATGGGCCCCCCCTCACTGGTGGGGTGGTGTGAGAAGCAGAAAAGGCCTTGGCTCTGTGTAAGCACTGCACAGCAACAAAAAAACCATCTCTACTATTATTAACAATGTTTCCAGCACAAATCCAAAAGAGCCCCCTACTAGCTCCTGTAAAGAAAATGAACTATTCCCCAGCCAAAACCAGTACACAAGGAAGTACACAAGTCAGAAGGATGATGCTCAGCATTCCTCATACCCAGGCCTGGGTGCTTGGAAAGACTTCCTGATTCTTGTTTCCAAGGCTTTTCTGAGAGAAGGTGGCGAAATGACCTGGCATTTAGCTGAGTTACTGGGATATGTCCCTTAATTCTGTATGAGTTTGTGTCATTGAGCAAGTAAGGAAGCTGAGATCACTGATCTTCTCTATGAAGGAAGGCTAATTTTAGTATTTCTGGGTTTTCTCTTCCCTAACCTGTATTTACCTGCTATGGCTAATTACAAAGCTGCCCTACTTTGAGAACTGTTTCTGTTTGATATCTGTAAGTGCTATGGTTTCCAAATACTCTGTCAGTGTTTACATTACAAATATTGTTACATTTCCATAAATTGGAAGTTTCAATGTAGGTTTTGTGCTTCACATAATGAGCTTTGGAAAAGAGGAAAATTTATTATTTCATACAATAAATCTCTGTGCGCGATAATAATTCCAGAGGACTTCGTCCCAGCATCGGTCACCAGGTGGCACTGCTACATACAGTCTTGCCTCACAGCATGCCTGGCTATGGGATAAGGACCTCTGGTTTCCTCTCCTCTGCAGCTTGGATCTGGAACTGTACGAATTCATGTCAGCATAACTTCCATCCCATTTCTAACATTGTAGGGAAACAGTCTAACTTCTCTATTAATTGTTATCAAGATGAGCACAAAGATTTCCAGTTACATAAACAACATTCAGCATTTTAATGATAACAATACATACCGTACGTTGCATATTTGCAGCAGTTTAAATCAGTAACTTAATTATACTAACATTTCTGCATTAAGACTCGCTCTTTAAATAGTATTATATTGCATTTGGGGCCTATTCTCATTTTACTCTTTTCCTTGTTTATACATCTCTCAAGGAGATTTTTCTAGATCTGTATCTTGATCATAGAAAAAGCATTTGCATTTCTCTATCCAAGGTTTTCATGCTGTTTGACCACTTTAAAATCCTTCTTCCATATTCTGTTATTCAGCCTAGTTATCAGTATCTTTACGCCATATTTAGGAATACGCTTCTCTGCCACTGAAAGTGGCCCGGGTGTTTAATTCCTCTGTGAATTACCTCTGAATCTGAAAAGTCACGTTCAGATGTTCTTGGTATTACTGAAGCTGAAAAGAATTTTTCTGTTCCCCATGAATGTCATCGCTGCCGAGTCTTTGGCAGTTTACAGGTGTTAGTAAAAAAATACTCATCTGAGAGCTTGCCCAGATTAAAGCAAGACAGGCTTCCTTTCCATTGATGCTTCTGAACAGGGAAGTCCTGGATGCTGCAATCAGACATGAAGCTTGAGAATGGTACTAAAGTTTACATTTAAAATGAGGACTGTAAATGTGTGTCTGGCACGAATCACTGATGTGCTGTGCCACGCTGCTCCTCGCAGCTGGGAATGCGGGGAGATGAGAGATGCTCAGCACTCAACAGAGTCAAGACAACAGATGTCGATTTACCTAGGAGAGAGTCAAGGACGATGAGAAAGAGGATTAAGGGATTCCCATCTGTTCTTTTTTTTATGGTAGCAGATACACTGGCACCATTCTTGGTATTGTGTTGGGCGTACCAGTGCCCTGTTGTTCATGCTAAGCTGAACGTTCTTTTACCACATATACAGTACAAAGTGGAGAAGCTGCAACAACACTTTAACAGTGGTACACTTGAAGTCATAATGGTATTTGCATTTTCCTCTTGAAGAGACATAATTTGTGCCCTTTGAAGTATTCTTGCCTTCCAGAGCATCTCTCTTCCATGTTATTTCTGCACTCTACTCCAGATTTGCTAACCTTTCTAGCCTGTGGTTCATCCTTTGTAATAATATATTTGTGATATAATATCAATATGTTCCTTTTAGCTTTGGCAATGACAAGAAATTCTGTCTTAGTTTTCATTGCTAGAGAGTTGGAGTGGACCAGGATCCCTTCGAAATCCCTTCGAAATGAGGTAGATGTAGTAGGCACTGTTAGGGAGAGAAGTAGACTCCAGCAGTCACAGTGCTTCATCTCTTCTTCCTCATTTTTTTCTCTTATTTGTATGTTACTGCTACTGCAGTGGCTGGGGAATAGTAGAGAAGTAAATGGCTCCTTTTTATAAAAGCAGAAATAATTGGGAATAGGGAAGTTCTTGTTGCAGAAGTTGCTCTATCTCCTGCAGTAACTAGCTTTGCAGCTGATCTGAGCTGCAGACAGCCACCAAACTCTGTATTACCTCAACAACAGGGATTGTAGTAAGCTGACGTGACACACTTCTGGGGGGCAGGGGCCTTATTAAAAAAAAAACAAACAACAAAAAACCAACAAATTTCAAATGTTTCCACATGGAAAGATGCTATGATCACACAGGACTCCAGATTAAAACTTAGTTTTAAATAAAATGCATTGTGGTTCTTCACTGGATTCAAAGTCTTTTGTCCTGGAAAGTTTCATGGGATGACTGTGATATGAAAAAATACTTAAGTAAGAATCTTTTCACAATCAAATTTCTCTTTGAAGAGAAATATAATAATTTAATGCACTCTCTTAATTGGTGCTACATTAAATTGAATAACAACACCCTGAACACAGATGTGGAATGTGGCAGGTTGCTTTAAGTTCTAGAGATGTTTATAAAATTTCTAGCTAGGGATTATTCTCTTATGAACTTTGCTCATTCCAGTTCCCCTAAATCTGTTTTGGAGTGGGTCTTATTGGCAGAACAAATTCTAATCTGTCATTTTGATCAAAAAAGATTAGTGCCATTTAAGAAGAAAACACCAAAACCAACCCGCCTCTTATCAGAGTAATTTTTCATCATTTTTACTGTTTACAAATTGCAGCAATTGTCCCTTGCTACTGACATATCTCTACAAGACCCATATGTCTTACTCAAAACTTAGGCATTGCATTTTAAACTATTGTAATCTTTATATGTCCCACCAAATATACAATTTTCATTATTCCTAGTGAGGTTTATTATGTACTTTAAAAGAGAAGGCACCAGAGTTTCTCTAGCAGCTAAAACTTAAAGCCCTGGTATTAGGTCCAGTCTACTGAACTTTCTAGTACTTCAATTATATTTCCAGAAGTTATTTCATTACAGTCTTCAAATAAGACCGGGTAATTTCAATTAATTAAATGGTTTTAAAAGTAAAAATGCCTATATCTGAGATCTTACAAAAAGGTGATCTGAAAGTAAAATAAAATATGACTAGTTTAAACTAATGCAAATATGGCAATGGACCTTGAATTCCCAGACAGCTAAGTGAGATCAGTCTTAGAAAAGCAATTGAATCAGAAGCAATTCCAGCTTCAGGGCATATTACTGAAATAATAGTCCAAGGTGACTGAAGTTATGCATAAATTATGGGATTGTAAAGTCAAGCCTGCAGCTCCTCTAATAACTTAATATTTTTTCTGCAATTAGAATTGTGGCTAGAAAGCTTAAGGGGATTGATAATTACTTGCAATTAACAGTCTGATCATGTGAGATGCTGAGGTCTCTCTGCTGCTTAAGAAGTTACTGAGAGCTGTGGTTGCTTACCATTTTGCAGGTCTAAATCCTTTAACACTGACTATGAACTGAAGATCCAGATATGATATATGAAATGGCTGCTGTGGTGCCATGTGCAGAAACAGCATATATTATCAAGGTATGGTATTACAGAACTAAACATAATTCCTCTAATAAACAGAAAGAAAGCACATTCTCTGTTTTATTTGGAAAAATAACCTTTACATGTAATACTCCATTGACAAGCATATCAAATCCAAAATGTTCAGAGGCACTTACATTTAGTTAACTTTATCTGTGTTTGGTCACTTCAATAATGTGCCTTAATTTAAGAGGTTTTGCATCTACAGTCTGTGTTTGGAACAAAAACCAATGGCAGGTTATCAACAATTCAAAAAAGTCTGATTGGGTCTGTGGTTGGTTTCACTTGACCAACTAAACATGCACTTGCAGCACATGCTATGGCAATTATTGCCTCTAGTACTTCATGTACTTCAGATCTTCCAATAGAGTGTTCCCTTTGGATTTTACGATTTGTTTCAAGAAGCTTGGCCAATGCTAATGATAATAACAAAAAAGGAATTGCTAAAAAATCGTGTCTTCTCACCAGAGACTTTGTCATGTCTCTGGCATGGGTGCTGCATTTACACTTCTGTTTGGGATGATCTGGAGAGAAACTGTTCTTTCATCAAGAACGACATATATTTTCAAAGCTCTGTGGGTAAGGGCTGTGGAAAGTTGCTTTTTTCTCTGTCCCAAAGTTTTTGATTCCCATTAACTGAGCTATAAGGATTAAATATTTTATGCTAATTCCTAACTGCATTGTGCAAAGAATTAGAGAAATGATAGAGATAATGAATATTTTCATTATCATTATAGTTTAAACACTAGAAATTACATGAGAGGCATGTCAGATGTCATGGGCAAAGGAACACTGTGCTCACTATGAGAGAAATAGGCATTTTTAACTTAAAGGTGCATGAAATCTTACAACAAAAAAGAAGTGAGAAAAGGGGACCAACTTCAAGAAGAAAAGTTATATAACAAAAGGACTCACTTCCTATTGAAACACTGTTAATGAGATGGGGGATATAAAGTGTTAGGCAGATTAAAGGATAAGAAATGATGAAGTAAATGGATAAAAGTAATGGACAGCTAAAAGGGATTACTATGAAGAATCGATTCATAGAGACATAAAAAGCTGAAGCAAGAAAAAAGCATGAAAACTTTGGATTAACATCTGAGAATTTGATTTTGAAGGTAGTTAAAATATTAGTGGTAGCATTTATATAAATTAACTTCATCTTCTAAGGGATTTGTATAAAGAATTTGGGAATAAAAATAAATTAAGTCAAAATAACCAGATCTCATACCATATTAAGCAAATCACCCAACAGAAGGAAAACCAAATAGCTTTACAAAACAGGCACAATGGTAAAAATTGAAGAATTTCACATTCATTCTTCAAATTTTAGAATTTAAGTTCTACCTGGTAATTTGCAATAATTGAAATACATCCTTAATCAGCTGAAAACACAGCTCTGTAACATCTTCAAGTGAAGACTTCTTTTTCCATTTGTACTCTGCAAGAACATCAAGGCATCTGTAATTGCTTACAAGAATTTTTTTTGCTATTTTAATGTGTTTGCATGACTGCCTTCGAGTTTCTTGATTATTATTAGTTATTTGTATTGCTGTAGCACCTAAAAGTCTAGGTGGCTGCCCACAAACTGGTTTTGGTAGGTCATATACAAACACAAACCAAAAGGGATCTAGTAGTCCCAGAGATGGTGTTGGCAAGCAGCTGCAGCTATTCAGTATGTTGCAGCCTGCCCCTTAGGCTTCATTGGAGCAATGCTTCATTGGAGCCATTTAATGATTATCCCATCTGAAACCATGGCAAAAGAATGTATGTGGGGGTTTTGCCACTGCTCTGGTGCAAGCCAAGTGTTTAGTTCACTTCCCAGGTAGGTTAAATTGGTCTTTGCGCTCAAGTGACTGAATTGCAGCTTCACGCTCTAGATGAATCATCCAACCAAGCATCCCCAAAAGGCGCGAGTAATGTTGCTGCCCTCTTCACCCCTGAGCAGTCATTCCCACTCCCTTTGTGCCAACAGCGCTCTCTCTATAAGCGCTGTCACTTAAATTAGAGGCAGCTCACAGAACTGAACTGGCAGAAAAGGAGCAGCTCACTGCAGCATTAAACCAGTGCCAACGCTGCTGCCAGGAACCGAATAGCTCTTCTTCCAGGTGCACTGGTAAGAGGCTCACAAATTGTCATTCTGCAGTGCTGTTGCACAGAATCTTAAATACCATTCTCAGCCAAAGGGTTAATACTAACTGTGCAGAGAGAGGGACAACGAATTTTTTAGGTTTGTGATCCACAAAATTTGGCCCTTATTCTTCTAATTACCCTGGTTGTAAAATCTACTGTACAACAATGCAGTTCAGATGATCAAGTGTGTGAAAGCAGTCAGTTTGGGAAAGCAATTCCAGTCCAGCTTTAACTTGTACCACTGTAGCACATATTAAAGCTGGTTCATATTCATATGAACATATTCAGCCTGCATAAGACTTTTTGCTTTAGCTCCCCTGTCCTAAGGGACATTGTAGGATGTCCCTTAAGGCTTGTAGGATGCCATGAGAGAATATATATTTGAGGTCTTACCGAACAACAGTATTAAATTGAAAATTACAACTGATAAACCAGAATGTATAAACTAGATGGTTAAACTGGAGAAAAAAAAAGAAGAGTAAAATTGTTAGTTCAAGAAATGAGCTGAATGGTTTGTAATAGTATGAAAATACCGCAAATACGACAGTTTCTGTCAGTTCAGACTACTGTGGGCTGTGACCTGAGCGCTACATGACCCTTCTCTGCACAAATAATCATGCAGTCTCAAATTACACAGAGCAGCTCTTCAGCTCAAGCTACAGATTTTTTATTTGTAGGCAGGGTGAAAACGGTGGCCATAACAACGTGTACTGGGAGTTGCCGCCGCTGGTGCTACAGATTTAAACAGGGGGACAGTCGCTACAATTGGCAATTACCAAAAGGATACGGATGCTGTATGGCTGGCAAAGCTTTGTCCAGCTACTTTCTCAGGTAGAGGAGACTAGTTACTAACATCTACAGTAGGTGGCGGATTTGTCGTTGACAAGAGATGTTATCGCGATAGCGACGCGGAAAACCCCCCCCCCGATTAAAAGCTCAAGCAGGAAACACAAGCTTAGGAAAAAAAGGAAAATCAGCCGTAATGAAACTCTTGACTCGGCAGTGCAGGGGGACGCTGCTGTAGCACGGCCGCGGTGCGGCTGGTTCTGCTCGCGGGGGAGAACCAGCGGGGGAAGAGGCGGCCGTGGGAGCGAAGCCGCCGCGGGCGGGAGGTGCCCCGGGCCCCCGCTCCTTGCCGGGAGCCTTCTCCCCATCGACTCTCCGACTCGTCAGAATCAAAACCAACTCAGAGAGCGCTT
>VWZT01001135.1:455548-647070 GCA_013397055.1 Pachycephala philippinensis
GCTGCGCTGCGTGCCCGCCAGCCCCGGCCCCGCCGCCGGCCCCGGCCGCCCCGGCAGCCCCGCGCCCGCCGTCTTCATCTTCGAGCACAAGGCGCAGCACATCGCCCGCTTCATCCACAACAGCCACGACCTCACCTACTTCGCCTACCTGATCAAGGCGCAGCCCGACAACCCCGACTCCCCCATGGCCTGCCACGTCTTCCGGGCCACCGACCCCAACCAGGCGAGTGGGGGCAGGGGGCGGGGGCGCTGCCCGGGTCTCCCCGCTTGGCTCCTCTCCTCGCCGGGCGGGACCCCAGGCGCTGCGCTCCGCAGGCGCGGAGGGTCCGATGTGCCCGGGCGGGGCAGGGTGATGCCTGCGGGGCGCTGCGGGACCGCAGCCTCCGCACGCCCACCCGCGGCGTGGGGAGAGCCCGCCCGGGGCCAGCCGTGCCCGCTGGGCTCGTCCCGGGCTGCCTCTCCAGCTCAGGCGGCTGCAGCGCCCTTGGGCTCCGCGGAAAGGGGGTGGGGAGTGCGTGGGGGCACAGAGTCCCGCATGGCCATGGGGTGCCTTGCCTTACCAAACTCTGCGGAACGCAGTGCAGGGAGAGATGGAGCCCCTTTTTTCCCGGTTCACCCTCCGTGGGGAGGCCTCGCATCCTGCAACAGCTCAATGGCAAGGGCACGGTTTGCTCTACGAGCAGAAGGCAGGATTCATGTCAAAGCGTCCCAGCGCTGCTGTCAGCGTTGGACAGGAATCGAATAGTGGAGGATGGTCCTTTTCCGCAGACTCCCGTGGTACAGAAACCATCGTTTGTGACCAGCGGGCCCTGTTGTGCTCACGGGTCATGCTAAGGACACCTGGCCGTGCTCAGGCATATGCAGTAGTGCCACAAACAAGGCTAGGTTTGGGTGGGGACATTTTTGATAAAGTGCCAACTGGAAAAAAAGACCTAACAGTAAGATTGTATTTTCCTGACTATCTAGCTGGCTTTGGCTCACACATCAAATGTGCAGCGGACTTCTCTCTCTTCCCTGTTTAGAGTATGTGAGCAATAGCAGGTGGATGAGTAGGTTGGATAATCAATTTAGCAAGATGACAGCAAGAGAAAGGCCATTCGATAACAGTCCTTTGGTTGAGTAAGTTAGAATACCTTCTCAGTTTTCATAAACTGGAGGAAAAACTCTTGCAATTAGAAGATAGCTGACTTACTGCGTGTATGGAACAGCTGCTTGGGTTTCTTTTGTTTGGGTTTTCTTAAATGAGGAGGGTAGGAAGTATTAAGAAAACTACTGAAAAGTTTTCAGTATATTAACTTTTAATTTGTGGCAGCATACTGCCAGAGAGAACATAGAGGCATTTAGGTTACATTCACAGCTGTGGCTTAAGGACAGATTTAGGACAGGCAGTATCCCAAGTGGAGGTAACTGTGCTTCACTTGTTGGCAACTGCTGTGGGTTGTGCTCTGCCAGGAGAGCACGCAGCAAGAGCGTGGAGGGGATCATATCTGGCAAGGAAGGAGCCTGAATGTCCTTTTAGGAGTTTGGTGGTATGGACTGAGGCAAACTAAGGTTCCTGCTGTTGGCGGAAGATGCTGAATCAAATTTATTTCTGGGGTAGGTCTGTACTGGTACCGTGAGTTTGTAAAACAATCTTGCTTTAGGATAATGAATCCCTAGTACTCTAGTGAATGTGCAAAGTACTACATGCATTTACATTTGGAAGGCTATTTCTGACTAAAGCTTTATCTATATGTCTTTCCTTCTTTCCTCGTGGGGAAAGTGCCCTTATGTGCATTGAATTAAATCAAACTGATGCTGTAGGTAAAATCTTCCTACTGAAAGAAGTTGTTCGTGTGAACATATCTTGTTCAGTCTTTAGTTATACCTGTCAAGATTTTTTAGACTTTGTTGTCATTAATAAAGAATATATCCTTCCCAGGAGCATTACTCAGCACGTGATCTTGAACTACAGTGAAGGTAGTAAATGCAGAGCTAGCGATGTGATTCACAAGTATCTAACAGACAGGTTTTTTAAGGTGCCAAAGGGAAAAGAGGTGGATTTTTTCCCTCTTTCAGGTTTTGTTGTCAGTTTGTCGAGGCTTGGTTGGCTAAGCCTGTCCAGGTATCTAGCTGTTGGTCTGTGCTAAAGCTTAATCCTGAGTGAGTGAAGTCAAGCTGCAGGTTACTAGCTCTAAAAACCTTCTTTTGAAGCTCTTAATTGTTTATTACAGAATTGATGCTGTCCTTGCATGCTTTCAAGATCTTTACGCACTTCTGTTTCGTAGTGGTTATATGAGCCTTGTGTTGTGTATTAGCTGAGAAAGTATTTTTCACAGCTGTTATTTTAAGACGACCTCATTTTCCATCTTAGGCTATAGTGACTTTCAGCCAACCTAAGCTGGCACAGCTACTGAGAAAAGTGATCCTGTCCTCTTCAAGCCACAACCCCTTGTTTCTTCCTCTCAGCTTTGTCCTTACGGCAGCACAACCGTTTGTGCAGCCATACAGCAAACAGGATCAGGGAATTGACTGGTGTTAAGCTTGCTTTTCCCTTACCTTCTCTGGAGTGTTTCCAAACCACTTCCCTCATTTGCTTTACTATGCAACCCTAATAACTATTTACATCAAGACAGGTGGGTTGGAGGCACGAGCTATCAATGAGTGGCCAAGAAGGGGAAGGGTCAGATAGCCTTTCCAGCAGTTCTAGAGAAGATCATTTCCAGAGAAGTTGTGGATACTCCATCCCTGGAATTGTTTGAGGTTGGATGGCATTGAGCAACCTGGTCTAGTGGAAGGTGTCCCCTGGCAGTGGGGGTGGAATTAGCTGGTCTTTAAGACCCCTTCCAAGTCAAACCATTCTATGATTCTGTGAAGTTATGCGGACTTCAGATTAGCCAGAGATGACTGCAAAGCCATGGTATTGTCCATTTTGGCAGTATAGGTTTAGCAGCACACTAAGTAACTCTGGAATGAGGGAAAGGTACAGGAGATGTCTTGTGGTCTCAGAGTTAGAAGACAGCTAGCCGTAATTTTGAATTGTGGATGTTAATTATAAAAGTGAGAGGTTAATGATTGACTTTCAAGGGACTAGTGCTACCATGATAATTCAAAAAACAATGTAGTTGAGAATGAAAGTTTTGGCTTCAAGCCTGTAGCTTTGTCCGACCAGGTGTACTGCACAATGCTTAGGATGCACATGCATTCACTGTGACCACAAAAAGGGCTGGTATTCATAGAAAAAAGCACTGCCTCTTGCCATCCTCTGCAAATTTCTTTACCAGATGACCAGTAAAAAGCCAATGCAATATGTGCTCTGATGACATCAGGTGGGAAGATGACATCATTTAATATTATTTCCTGTGACTGGAGAAAAATGAGAGACTGAGCTAATAGTATGAAACACCTTCATATTTTGTTTGAAAGCCTGTAAATTTTAGGCAGAGCTGAAAAGTAGGAGCCAGTGGGGTGACTCCTGTTCTGGAGTAGTACTTTGGCAGAGTGTCAAACCCAGAGCTTGTCAGCATGGCACTGGATGCTAAGATGCTTTTATTTGAGGGGCAGTGTGGGTGTGTGTCTCTGTCTTTAGCTGTTAATTACAAGGGGAGACATCTGAAGCCATCTGACTGGTGGAGATGGGAACAAAAATTTTTGCCTTTTTTCCCCCCCTCAGAACTTACTACAGTATTTGCTGCCTCTTGTAACTGCTCATAGCAGTAGCCAGCTGGAGTGGATAAGGGTAGTTTTCTATTTAGTGTTGCCTGGTAGCTTCTGAGTAGCAGCCAGAGATTTGTTAGTTTTGTGTTGCTGTCATTTGAGAATTATCTAATATGCACAGACTGTATGTAGATATCAGATGACAGCATTGTCTCATTTTATATTTGACTGATTTTCTTTACAATCCTGGAAACAGATTATTATTTTTTTTAACCCAGAAGTTGGAGTTTATAAATATGGCGGGCATACCCTTCTTGCAGTCACAGAGAAAATTTCAAGCTCAACTTTAACACATTTTTACCATGAAATACTGATTTTATTTGCTAAACCAGATTTTAATTGTGTGGAACAATCAATGCAGTTTGTCAATTGTCTTGTGTTCCCTGTTCTCTGGGGGAGAGACTTATGGTATGATCTCTTTCTGCACTTTTTTTTATTATCATCATGCTGATCTAGATTGTGTTTCCTGCTTGAAACATGAATAAGCCTGTTTTGAGAGGTTATTTTTAACCTGAACTGGCATCCTAAATGAAATGATGCTATACTTGATTCTTATTAGTGAAAATAGTTGTTTCCTCCAGTTAAGTAAGAACTCATTTCATGCGTTTTGGTTTTCTCTTCTTAAACTTATAAGCGTGGTGAAAATGTTACGAGGTTTCAAAAGTAATCCAAGCTGGCTGTGGGAAAAAAAAGTTCAGGTGGACAGACCTCAGTCGAATTTAGCTCTTGTGGGTATAATCTGTGGCTGTGCCTTTGTGCTACACCCATGTGTTCAGGGTCTAGGCTTTCTCAAGGTGAAGCAAAAGTAGTGGCGCCTTTTGGTGACAGTGTAAAGCTGAACTGAAGAGGCAGAAGGACAGAGACAAGAGCCAGAGACAGCCCACTTGTCAGAAACACTTGTCTATTCCAAGAATGTGTTTCTTTTCTGTTGGATAATGTGTTTTAGTAAAGCAAGGACGCAAGACAATTGTTCTGGAAAAGCTAGGCAATCAGTACTAAGTCTAGTCAAAGGAGGCTTTTATGCTATATTAATGTCATGTTACGTAAAGTTTTTTACTGAAGAATGTAAGTTAGAAATGTTTGAAGAACAAAGTTTGTCAAGTTTACATGCATATTTCTGTTGTCCTTTGATTTTTATGTGATATAGGAGCATGAGCTGAATGGCAATAAAGTCACGGTGTAGAAAGTACGTATATACAGAATTGTTGGAATTCATATTAAAGTATTGCACCGGTTGAGTTGTCTGATAGATGTGTTTTGAATAGGTATAACAGACATGACAAAATAGATACGCTCTAGGTTTTGAAGGATTCTCTAGGAAATGGGAGAGGTGACACTTGGTTGATAGCACAATTTGGTTGCAGAGGAGAGATTTTCCATGAGAAAGATAGGTTGTCCCAGTTTTTACCAAGAAAACAAGTCTTGGAGAGATGAAAAAAAAAGAAATGTTTTCTAAGTTCTTGTGGGTCAGAATTTCATTCATGGGTTGAGAAACTGAAAAGCAATGACTCAGAACAAAGCAGGGATGTTAAGGGCTTGCAATGAATGCAGAATTGTTTGGTGAGCAGCCTTATTATCTCTAGCTTACATGGGCTATACAGCCTCAGATGAAAAGTCTTGCACTCCCTTTTATTGAAACTGAAAGTTGAGAGCTTAAGGTTTCATTTCTGATTTCCTTAATAGATTTGGCACTTTTTTTTCCCCTGAAAATGAGAGTACTTTTCATTTTAGGCTTGTAAAGTTATCTTTAAATTTTGGTTTTGAACATCTTGTCCATAATATTTTTTTTCCAAGTCACAAACAGAAGAAATAATAAAAACATTAGAATTGTTAAGTGTTTCTAAATGGTGGTATGTAGGCTTTTTATTCCTGGCTAATGTTTAGGAGAGGAAAGGGAATGGTTTTAAATACTCTTATCTGTCGTGTTTGTAGAAAAAATTAATTCATTTTTCATTTTGCAGTTCATGAAAACCGCTCATTATTTGAGGAGTAGAAGCAATGTCTCAGAGGACTGTATTTTCAAAAAGGCAAAGTAAAATACATGAAATTATGTAAGCTCACTGAGAGTGACTGTAGGTAAACAGTGACCAGATAATAAGGCTGTGTTAAAGAAAGGAGCTTGTGTGTATCTGAGAATACCAAATCAAGGCTTCTCTTCTGATTATTTGTTTCTACAGGGTTTTTTTTTTGTCCTCTCTTTCAATATAGAGGCACTTTCTTTTAAAAATAATTAAATAGAAATCTGACTTAAAAAAGGTTTGGCTAGCACATGTGTGTCTTGGCAACAAGGAGAGTCTGATTTTTAGGGGTGATTCACTTTTATAAATAACCACCTTCAAAATGGTTGAAGGGGGTTATTTATAAAAGTGAATTCTAGAAAAGATTTTGTTTCTAAGCAGTCATTACAAAATAGTGGTGTTCCTGATGCCTATCAATCTCCGCTCTTTGCTAGAGTTTGGTACAGCATTTGATGTGCACAGCTCACTGTTCCTTGCATCTCTTCCATCGATCTTCCTCGTTTGGAACTCCCTGGTCATCTTGAGTTTCTCTGAGGTGAAGTGGCAAATGAATACCGCAGTGAGTTGGGACCAGTTCAGAGATTGCTGTCTGGTCTGTAGGTCATGCAGATTTTCAGCAGCATTGGCATGGTCCCCTCATGGTACCAGCTGTCTTCTGCCACCTGGTTTTGTTTCCTCTGTGGTTTCAGATACTATTTCAAGTGCAGAGACAAGAAAAAAAAGGAAGAGTTTGTTTCCAACGTGGCTTTTGTCACTTGTCGCGTATGTGAACTGTGGCATCTTCTGCCTTTGTGTTACGTGCTGTTCTGAGGCACCTTTAGAGACCACAAGGAGATAAAAATACCTACAAGACCTTCAAGGGTAAAAATCTACTTGTAGAGGTCATTAAATAATGTGGTGTTTCAGGGCTGCTGGAAATCAAATTGAAGGCAGCAAAGTGAAGTGATTTAATTTAGAAACAGGCTCTGTGCTTTTTGGTTCTGTATTACCTGTGATATAGTATCTATCACCTTATGTTCTGACGCTAGCAGGTAAATCAAGATCATATGCAGTTACATGGGTTCCAAAATAGAGTAGAGCATCACCAATGCAAGATAGCATATGATCATTTGACAAACAACTATATTGTCCCTGGAGAGGTCGAAGTATAAAAAGACAATACTGAATGTCACAGGGCAGGATAAAAATATGGAAGCTGTTACACCAGAGATGCATGAACTATGTGACTTCCTCTTTTATGATTTGTTCTGGGTACCAAAGAAAATGCATAAGGTTTGGATATGCCTGTTTTCATCCATGAACATGTTGGGTTTTTTCACTCCTTTTTAGGTGTATTAATCAGGTGACACCTGGTAGATCAGTGAGGTGGGCAAATAAATATTCTTGGTGGTCCTGTAGATCTGAAATTACTCTGGTATTTCAGTTTTCCTTTTGGCATTGGTCAAAGGTGTGCTGGATGGGTTTACTTCTGATAGTGTATTTAAGACTGCAGAGAAAAGAGCATAAAAACCCAAGCAAGCAAACAAAACCACATGCATTTGACTGAAAAGGCTCACGGTAGCCCTTAAGTTTTATATTTTTATAAAAGTTAACTATATATCTTGAAAAATCCAGTTAGTTCTTATTCTGAACGCAGTCATGCTCTACCAGCAGAAAGTCTCAAGCCGCTCTCCCTTCCTTGCCTCTGCCTGTCTGTAGCAGCCACTCTGCTTGAAATGAACAGCAAGTGTGCCTCGCTGTTTGAGGCAAAGCCTGCTTAAAGCCATCCCTCTTAAGTGAAATGGGCTGCTTAGCCCCCCTCCCCCTCTCCCTGCTGCAGGGAATTAGGACTTAAGAGTGAGAAGTTAATTGCTTGGTCCTCTTCTGGAGAGGGTGATGTTGCCAGGATTTCCACTGCTCCCCTAGCAGACTCTTTCTGGGTGAAAAAAAGGAAAAGCTTGGCACCAGCAAGACCATCAGGTACTGTTTTATCTTCCCAAGATCAAGCTTTGTGTCTTGGCTTCAACTGCAGTGCTTAAACATGGCTTTTATATCCTTTTTTGTGGTTTTAGTTGAGTCAACTGAACAAAAACCTTCAACATGTACTTCAAAGGCTGTCATAGCACGAAGTTCAGATAAGGTAGGTGACATATAGTAATTACATATATAACATGTCTTAAATTTTATTTTTCTGTTGAGAGCCTCAAAAAGATGTCATGAGCTAATAATTGCGTAGTTGTGTGACAACTCCTTTCAGTTTGGATCATTTGTAAGAGTGGCAAAATACTTCAGTTGAACCACTGCAAAATAGAATTTTTTTTTTTTAAATTTTAAAATTTTTGTTGGACTCCTAATGCTATTCAGAAACTCTGCTTCATGCTTTGGAGGAATTGTATCTATTAAACTTCACATTACCTGACTTTTTATAAGCTACTTGTAGTAGTGAGTTCTCTTCATCTCTGTTCAAATCTGGTTGCTTTCTCATGGAATCCGTAATTTCCTTTTTAAAAACCATTTTATGTATTCTAAATTAGATAGGCTTTTACAAATAATATTTTCTAGAAATTTGGAAGGGTAATATGGTAAGGATTTTCTTGTTCTGCATCTCTGGAACTACTGAAGATAGGTAGGATTCTACAGTACTGGGCGCGTGGCACTTTTCTGAAGGATTAAATTTAAAATGCAGACATGAGAGAGTGTTGTTCAAAGCCAGTGTGAAAGACTTGTGGAAGCTGTTGGGTAAGATAAAACCAATCCCATAGAAGTGTGGCGTTTTTCCAGCTCTACCATCCCTAGCTCTGCAGTTTTCCCTCTCGCATTACAGCTGACTTTAAAGGTATATTTCAGTCATGAAGTTCATTTTTGTATGTTGATAAACCTTAACAAAGAGCTTGCTCGTTTAAAATGACTGGGGTTATGTTTTATTTCATTACTCTTCTTGGCAAGAACATGTGGATCTGCACAGTGCTGTTTCGAGATCCTTGATGCATTGAAAAACATGTTGAGGGAAGTCAGAATATTGTCCTCCAGGGCATAGCAGTGACTGCCTTCCAGACTGTTCGTGATTTTGTTTTTTCTAGCAAGATAAATAAATATTTATTTTTTAGAATGCTGATGTTAAATATATTTCATGTACTGTGTGACGCAGATATGGGTTTCCTGTTATGTTAATTCAGAAAAAGGACAAAAAGCAGCAATGTCCCAGGAACTTTGGGAATGGTCAGTGGTCTGTGGGTTCTTAAGTATTTCTGAAACAGAGTAAATATTCAGTAACAGAGTAGTGAAAGACTAGGACATGCAGTGCTAACTTGTTGAAGCATATTTTTATGTACCTGCTCATAGTTTGTTGCTTGCTTTGGCTTGATTATTCCTAACAACTCCATCTCAAGTTGCAGTAAGATTTCTAAATAAAAATAGAGTAGGCTAATATATATTTAACAGTGCTGTATTTGCCAGGGAGGAACCAGTTGCTTGCTTGTTGCTTGGCTGAAGGGCAGAAATGAAGCATCACACCAACTCCAGCTGAACCCTGTGCTGAAAGCTGATGTTTGACCTTCAGGTGCCGTACAAATGCAAAGGTCTGCAATTCCTGCCTGCCCCAGCTCTGTCACAGCGTGCAAAATTATAGCTTTGGTAGTCTAAGGTGAAAAAATTCATTGCTGCATGTGTGCAAATTAGAAGGTGAAGGGATTGTGTGTATGACCTGCTGCCATACTTGGCAATGCAAATAAATACCAGACTGCCCTCAGTGCCGTGGTACTTCTGTGGCAATCTAAGCAGTTAGCTCACAAATTGCCAAACAAGTTACTGTAACCATACTTCACAAAAACAAAAGAACAAGAACATAATTTAAGATTCCCGAAATGCTGCTCTGATGTGCCAATCCTGTAACAACTGATAAGACAGTTTTCTATGGAAAATATTGCTCTTTCTGTAAAATTTGGTTTAGGCTTGTGTACAAGATTTGTTTTTTAGGGAGAACAACTTGAAACAAGTATCCCTTTTGCGGACAATACTTCTCGCCTGACTTTATGGTCATACTCAATGAGGGCCTCAATTTTCTGTGTAGCATGACTGCAAACTTTAGCAGTACAAAAAATAACTTGTAAAGAGGATACACTTTTTTTTGTAAACCATCTAAATTATAAGTGGCTGCAAGATGTTGGCTCTTCTTCAGCAGTAGTTTTTTGGGTGAACCTTGCCAAAAGAAAATCAAGCGAGCCTTTCAGTAGGAGTAACACACCATACTTTTATTCAAATTATTCATGAAGAAACACACCCAGATTATCCATGGCATATGTGTGCATATATTCAGATTTAGCCTTGAGAAAATTTGCTGACCTAAACATGGAAGCAGAGTGGGAGCAAGGCAACATGATTAAAGCCAGCTCAGAAGGAGTGGGTTTACATCCTGGCACTGTGCCTTGGATTCCCGGTCTGCTTAGTGCTACGGAGAACTAAAAATAATATCTGCAGTTCAGTGGGATAGTGTGAAGTTTACAAAATGAATAAGTTTCTTCCGTAGTGACTTTCTGTCTGCAGAAATCACCACAGAAGAAGGTGATATAAAAAAAGATTATATAGAGCTATCAATCAATCTGTGTGAATGCTGTGGAGTTTTTTAGGGAATTTTTTTTCCATTCGTTCAATATGTACGTTGTCCTGAAAATATATAGCATTACAGTTGCGAGTGTGAGAAACATGGAGACCAGCCCAGACTGCTACGTTTGCTTGAGTTTTGTGTTTCTTTATGTAACCAAGTATTTTGTTTCTGTGTGACTGCTTGCTGTTCTGCATTTCATCTGTTTTACTTAAAATCGTAGTCTTGCTGGTTGTAGTTGTATGGGCGTTTGAAAGGGAACTTCATGTTTAGTGAAAATTAGAGGTTAAAACCCATTTTTAACAATACCATCGGTAGTAAGCTGAACAGGCGCTTAGCTGTGGTGCCTTTTTATTTCTTATCTGAGTTTAAATTTTTAAGATTTGACAACCTATTTGATATGCTTCTGCCCTGAGTTCTCACATGACCGCCATAAAAAGGTTAGATTTTGAGAAGACAGTTAATTCTTGTATTTCTGCAGCACAACAGAGTGGATGCTTTAGGATGTTACTTCTAGAAGTGTCAACCTCAGCAAGGCAGGGATGTATATGTATATGCTGCTGTTCATTACCTATCAAGTGACAAATCTGCAAGACTCACATTATTATCTGGATTATTGTAAGCTTTCCTATTATGCTAAATTTGAAGTATCAAAATGAAATGTTGCAGTGCTATTTCACTTTTTGGCAACCCAGCCTGTAATACTGGAGATTCTTTTAGCTGTTTAGTCCTGCTGTTATGCTTTGCAATTATACTGTTAGACTTTACACACGTAGTTTACCATCACCTGAAAAACTCTGGCAGAGTTCCAGTAGCTTTGACACTCATGTTGCGGATTTTAAAATTCTTACCATATCTCTGTGGAAAGCTCAGAATATTCTGTGGAGTCCCTCAGGTTGTTGCTGTCCTTGTGGAAACACAGCACCCAGCCCTGTCCTGGGCTGGTTTGCTAGAAATAAAGAGTAGGCTTAATAGTGTCCTGTTACATAGGTCAATGAATTCACTTGAGCGTACTGCTGCCACGTGGGCTCCCCAGCCATGTTTCAGGGAGCAGTGTACACGAATTGTAATGGATCACTGCTCCTGGAAGGGCTGTTGTTATGCACCCACAAGAGCCCTGCATGAAACTATGCAGGGTCTGCTTCACGCTTTCATCCCGAGTTTAATTGCTTTGGGTTGGTTTCAGGGGACTATTCAGTGAACAACTTAAGACTCTGTCCAGAGAGCCCTGCTCTGAAATAGGATCCAAGGCCCACAAATCATTGTCTGAATTGCACAGTGTTTTCCTGTAGGATCACCAGCTTCTAGAAGATCATACGGCTTCACTGCTCTGTTACTGCTTTAAGTGTCATCCTACTAACAAATATAGCAGCCTCTTACTATTACTGTGTCATAAAAGTAATACTTGGGAAGTTTTTTGTTTCTGCCTGTACTGTTCCTATTAAAATGTCAAAATACCTTTCAGCTCAGTTGAATAAACAGGTGAGTAAGATTGTGACGGGTTTCTAATTCAGTTTCAGTATGGATTGCTATTGTCATTTGGAGACCTAAGAAAACAGGAAATCCACGTGCCAATAGAAGTTCGTGTTACTTTGTGGTATGCACCTGTAGTGTTCTTCAGGAGCACACTACTTGAAATTTTCTTCAGTAAGATGTTTTCTGTAGTTAACACCTGTGAGTGATCACAGTGTAGGTGGGATTTGGAACTGCACTGTGAAGGTAATGGGGAATCTGGTACAGAAATCAGACCTGCCCACAGAACAGTAAAGAACACAGATCCCTGTGAGATCCCTTACTGATTGTTAACAGATGCATTACTTTTCAAATTTTTGGGTTTTTCCAGTCTTTTTACCATATGGGTATAGAAGGCTATTGCTTATTATTTTCTTACGTCATATCTGTTGCTCTTCTGTTTCTCTCAGCTCCTTGAAATTGTGCCAATCCAGGATTATAATCTTTGCAGGAGTTGTTGGTACTGCATGCAGTACTA
This sequence comes from Pachycephala philippinensis, assembly GCA_013397055.1. NCBI lineage: Eukaryota > Metazoa > Chordata > Aves > Passeriformes > Pachycephala > Pachycephala philippinensis. The sequence continues at coordinate 467,832 of VWZT01001135.1, forward strand.
TCAATTGTGAAGAGTCATGATTCTGACCATAGGGGAAAAAAGATAATAGTCTCTTTAACCCTACTGCTTCCCACAAGCCACTGCCCCCGAATTAAAACTTGAAAGGAAAAAAACCATTCATTCTTTTGATCGCTTGCTGCCAGGAGCTGAGCTTTTCAGGTACAGCTATCAGGTTTATAAAAATTTTAACTTTGTTCCTAGTCATACTGCTTGTTCCAAGTTTCACATTTCAGAAGTATCATCAAGACTAGGTTGGGTTTTTTTGTTTTGGTTTTGGTTTTTTTTGTATTGATATTAACAGTTTTTTAAAACGTATGTTCTGGTAACAGCTGTTTATTCAATAGCAACTTAAACAGAAAATTTTATGTGAAAATAGTCATGCATGATGTTCATTTCAATTTTAATAGAGCTGTTCTGCTGTGCTAATGTTTTTACTTGCTCAAAGTTCCTTTGCATTTAAAGTTTAGCTTCACCTTCACCCCCTGTTTTTAAAACACATGACCTGGCACAAATTTATTTTTAGGTCATACTGCCAATGGCCGATGAGAAGTGAAAGCTGGTCTCCTCGGTGACCAACACAGCTGTATTGTGTTTCAGAAGGAAGGTATGAGTAGCAAAAATCCCTCAAACAAATAAAACCCCCAATCTCTACTATAGAGGAAAAGGATGCTGTGCTGTATGGTAAAAGGCTGTAATATTAGCAAAGTAACTCCTGGAGCCCAGTATGAGCAGCTGAGTCATTTATAGCTGGTAGTGAGACAAATTGCTGGTGAAGAAAGCTTGTTATTGCATGGCTGCTGCTACAGCTGGTGGATTGCCTGGTTAAGAGCAAAGTAAACTTGAACCTGGTAAAAACTGCTGTGAAAAATACACTCCAGATAAGCATACTTTAATCTCTGGAACATTTAACTGGTTCAACAGCATTTTCTAGTGCCTCAGGTTTTCAAATGTGCAAACATACTTATGACATTGACATAATTATCAATTTCTAATATATTCTTCTCTGTCAATACACTAGTAATAGTAGCAGAGAACACATTCTTTTTTACTATTAATACAGGTAGAGTTCATATATCAAATTATAAAGTTAATATCTGTCCTTGAAAGTCTCCTGACTATTGCTTCTCTGCTTCTGAATGCTGTACCAGGCTGCTATTGTAGGTCACTGTGCTGATGGTCATATCTATCTAATGAGGTTTGAATGTGTTTAATAGGAGTCTCAGAGTATGCAACTATGTAAAATTAATCCTCTCAGAAATTTCTATTAAGTTTGTTATCTTTGAACACCATGTCCATTGGAAGATTGTTTTGACAGATTAGTTAATTAATTGTGAGGCAAAGAGGGCTTCTGCCTTCCTTAATCTTGTCTTTGCCTCCCAGCTGCTTTTTTACAAGCAAGCAGACTTAAAACTGAGCGTCAAGAATAATTGCAAGCCCCTGCCCCAGTGCACTGTGGCAAAGGGTGAGTAGGTAAAGTTCTTAACAGTCCTTCAGTTCTCTCACTGGTCTTAAAGAAGCTATCAAATTGATGTGACTTGAAACTATACATTACAGAATTCCAGAGTGCCATTTTGGAGGGGACAGCAACATAGGTTAAAGCTAAGGGCAAAAGCAGGGCAATTCTCCTGCTCTGTGGGGGAATAGTAATGCTTTCATGGGAGTCTGCTGGAGGAGTGATTAGTGGCCACCCATAGGAAAGGGAAGCTTTTAGTGTCCCGTATGATAATCAGGCTCCTGAATAATTAAGCAGTGCCTCTGACAAACACACTCCTTCTGTTTCTTGAATCATGTTATTTCTAACACCAAACGCAGTTGGTTGCTGGTTTGCTTACAGATGTAGCACTACAGCTACAAGTTTACAATATAAGTAACTATCTGAATACCTTCCTGGGCATCATACCTCCTGTTACCCATGTCACCGCTTGTCTGCATAGTTCAAATAACATGAAGGAAAAACCCCCAAACACAGTAGTAATTTTTTCAATTTTATTACATCTAGGCACTCGCAGATTCGAGTCCCACCGAGAAGCAGAGACATGCCCCCTGTCTTTTACCAGGTAGCTCAGAGTGCTCTGATAGTTCTTTGTTACCCAGTAGCTTCTTTCTGTCAGCCTGGATGGTCTCAGCCAGAACACATCAGTGCACACCTCTTGCTTGAGCCTCCAGAGTATAAACTAACAGATGGCGTTGGCTAAGGAATGAGGGGACATTGACTACATCAAAATTGCTCATTAAAAGATGCTGTTGCATGAAAATGTTTTTGAATAGCTCAAGCATGGAAATTCCATTCATAAAAGCATTATTTATTTGTGCCCCAGAAAGGGGCTAGAAATAAATTGATGATTAGACTAGATGTAGTTTTTTTAGAGATGAGTAAATTTCTTAAAAAAAGTTACTGATGGAGGTAGGTTGACTTTATGTGCAGAATGCTTATTAGGACTATAAACAAGATCAGATATTTTCAAGAAAGATTGAGTTAAGAGCAGTTTTTAATAGTACAGATTAATAAAAGTGCCTGTTTCAAGTCTTTGGGGAGCTCTAATGCTTGTGTATTTCTCCAGCTTTTCAGTGAAGGATGATTGGGTCTCAGTAAAATTTCCCTGCAGCTTCTACCATGATTATATTTTCTCAAGCATAAGTGACTTTCACTTTGCTATTTCAGAGTCTAAGTAGCTATTGTTTATATGTTGCATCTTTCACTGTGTATTCCAAGAATTCCGACACACAGTGGTATAAAGCAAAAACATCCATGCCTTGCAAAAAATGATACATGGGAACACTTAGACCTTGTAAAGTAATTTGGATGTGATCAAGCGTAAGTAAATTTTTTGTAGCTGGTACTACACTTTCACGTAAAGGGATCTGCAATTATGGTGCTGATGGCTGCTTTGAACAACACGAGTCCTGTTTCAGCAAACATCAACCTCCTGTCTGTGGCACTGGTCATCTTTAAATGTCCAGCTCTCTCTCTGTTGCATAGATAAGTTCCTTTCCATTACGCCTTTCCTTCTACATCCCCTGCTGAGAACATGGGATCATATCTATAATTTCTAATAAAGTACCTTACTTCAGGTTGTTTCCCAGCTTGTAAACAGCCTTTGTCTGTGACCTTGCAGTCATGCTGCTGCCTTGTGAGCTGCAGTTCCTGGTTGAACACAATCGCCCAGTGTTACAGCTGGGCTGGCACTAAAATGCCAGTTATTGCACAGAACTACGTTATTCTGCTGATTCTACATGCTTAAAAACTTGCAAGTAGTGATTCTTTCCAAGCTGGTTTCTAAAGGCACCGGCCTTTCAGGTGTTCTTGGACAACTCCAGCTGACTTCAGGAACTTGGCTCCTGTATAAATTTTCCTGAAATTGGCTGCAAGCCCAACATTTGACTGGGAAGGTTAATCTGAAGAGCACTATGGTCAGGTCTTGTTTCCAGATGAAAGCTTGTTTGTAAATTTTGATTTTTACCAAGGCAAATGTATTTTCATTTATTCATTAGCTGGTTTGAAATGTGCTTTAATAGAAAACTGCGTAGGATGTCATGTATCCTCTTCCAGCGGGCATACTTTGCTGTGAAGTAGCTACTTCAAATAATTGCAAAACATTCTAAGAATAAGCTGTTACTTGTTTTCCCACAAACTTAGGAACTGGAGAATGGGCTGTTGGATCTTTTCTTCCAAATACTTCTTGTAGTAGATTACAGTTTTATGCGACCTTCTCATAACTTCAGGGTTTTTTGGAAAAAGCAGTTTTATTAGAAATATGCCACAGACATTAAGAGTGAGGGAAAACTGAAGAATTGCACAAGGCATTTCCAGATGCCTTGAAAGAGTTGCTTGTGGTGATTTTATTTTTTAACAGAATCCAAAACCCAAGCAAAAGTGTATTTCTTTCTTCGCAGTGGCTGAACTATTTTGAAGATGTCAGTCCAGAAAGGTTGGCAAAGCTGTGACCTGAAAACAGAGCTATTGTGTCATGAACTATTGCCTCATTTGAGCAGCCTTAAATTGTAAGAGTTGCATGTAACTTTTATTTTAAAACTATTGGTTGGGGAGAAACCAACATCCAAGGTGGTGCTCTTCCTCAGAAGAGTGGACATTATTCTACGTTGTTGAAAGTGCCATCAAGTTTTTCCACATGGATTTTCTAGGCTGGGGATATGGAGGGGTATCTCTTTCTGTAAGATATTTTTGGCTGAGAAGTGATGAGAACTAACAAAAATGTGCGGGAAAAAAGGAGTGAAGCTTAATGTATGCAGAAAGGGTGTTTCCTTTAAGCTTACTAGGACATGGGACCTTTATGACTTAAGACCCACAAATTTGGTGGGCGGCTGGTTTTGCTATAGAAATGTTAACGTCTGACTTCTCAAACATTCAGTTTTCTGCAAGCAGCATGGTTCTAGTGCTTTTGAAATTCAGAATGTTCAGAAGCGTTGCTTTCATTCATGTTGTTAATAAAAATGTGTTTTCTGTTGTATTTTAAGCACCGGAGCACTGTAGTTTCCCTCCAGATGGATTGACAGACCAACAAGAGGAACTAGAGAGGAACCCTAGCCTTTGGGGGTAGGAGTGGCTAAAAATAGAGATTTCTTTTTAAGTCACCTTCAAGAAGGATGGAAGATGTTGATGGAGTGAGCCGGTCCTTTGCTCATGGTTGCATATTCTTACTTCTGAACAAACACCAGGAGACAGAGCATCTCCCTGGCACAGAAGTGTTAGGGTTATGAAGAGGTGAGCCTCAGCAGACCTGTTGGTCCTCTTTTGTACCTTAAGAGCAGACAGTGAAGGCACATGGACTAGATATTGTGTGCAGTCTGGAGAGCTGGTGAAACCCATACGTGTGCAGTCCAGTGCTAAGCCTGCTTCTGCAAGAAGAGAGCCCTGAGGGATGCTTTTCAGGTCGGAGTAAAACTAGGATGGACTTGCACGTCTTGGCTGTAAGCATCTAGACCCGGGAGTGTGATAGATGTTCCCCTGATGTTATGGAAAAGGTAGCTGAAAATCTAGTCTATTTCTGTAAATTCAGAGATGTTTAGAAATACTAGAGTTTATTAATTCCTTGCGCAGTTCAGTCCAGGTAATTTCATTTTCAAGAGAAAGGCCTTCCAATAGCATTGGAAGTAATTTCACAGCTTAAATGAATTCGGTCACGCCTCTGTAGTAAAGAGTGCATTACCCTTTTTATTGCCATCTGTGAAAAATGCATTCAGCTGCATTTGAATTCAAGACACGATGGTTAGACTGGGCTGTGCATAGTTGAAAGCGACTGATCTCATTATTGAGAAGGTATTTCCTGATAAATGCATCTGTTTATCAAATAGAGTTTCAGAAGGGAAATGATTACTCATTTACTGAATTTAAAGGACAGGCTTTTATAGCCTAAATTTTTGTAATCGCTCTGAATATGCAGCAACTACTTTTTAGAATGCTAGCATGTTTTAAGGGCAGATATGACTTCCTTTGAGAGGAAAAGTCTGTCACCTCTTAAAAAATTGCCATTTACCTTAAATGTAAATATGAAATTCACTGGTACCCTATGAGATACATATTATTTAGAAAAATATTTGTGGCATTTCTTCAGATTTGCTCAGATTTTCAGTGATTAACACCTAGATTACCTGTACAGACAGGTTAATCTGTCTACACACACTTCTATTTCCCTCTGAAGTTTCCACCTCTGTCTGTTGGTAATGGCCGCTTGGTCTCTTAATTTTCTTTACAGATTAGAGAAACTGCAGCAGTTTTTAATCACTTTTAGGCATTTCTGAATTTGAAACAATCAGCTTGGACAGGCTGCATTTGAGACGGAAGCAAATTTGGTGCCCTGAATCCATTCAGTATTACAAATGTGTTTAATAGGTTTAAAATAAACAGACTTTATTTTTAAGTATGAGCTGACATGTGAAGATACAAAATTCTTTCCCAGCTATGGGCAGAGACACATGGGCCTAACAGGGACAGAGGTCTCTTAAAATACATAACACTTTAAAGGGACAGCATTGTGAACCATATGCTTTATTTAACAATTAGACTTCACAGAAATGTCAAATTTGATTTGATTTTGGTTGTTAACTGTTTTTATCAAATGGAATTTATCATGTGTCTTTATGGGTCCAGCTAAACTGCACTTCAAAAGAATACTAAGAATCAACCTAACTAGATGAGAACATAAAAAAATCAGAAATAAGCTGAAATACAACTCTCTTGCAGAGAGAGGATCATGGAGTCTGGCTTTTGTTTGATATAATGCTGCAAAGAGTGAGCACTGTGTAAAAAAACCCCAAAACACCACAGCAAAATACAGACTTGATGGAGGATAGTCCTTTAGTTTTCTTAACTTTTCAAGAAGGTTGGAGTTGGTGATGTGGAGCACTGTATCCTCACCTTTTGAGTAAGAAAGTGACTGGGGACAAAAATTGCCCTGAGTCTCATTGTTACATTTATATACATGTATATACACACACCCTAACTGGGGTATTTAAAGAGAGGAGAAATCAAAGAGAAAGTCATTAAGACTCACAATTTTTTTTTCAAGACTGTTAATGAGCAAGGAGGTTCAGAAGGCTTTGGAACAAACCGTGTGATGGGAGCAGTTGAGTGTTCAACAGTTATTTGCTCTCATATTGTTTCAATTAGGATTGCAACAGGAAGGAAATTTCCATGGGAGATTGCCTCACGTACCCATCAGAATACCAGTCTATTTTAGTTGTTCAGTGCAAGCTTTATATGGCTCTAACACGAGTTCAGCAAAATTGCTCTGTTTTGCACAAATAAGCTGCACAAATTGCACTGTTCTAGTTCTCACATCAAAGATAGGTGACAGATTTGTCTTTACAAGGTGAAATCCATTGGGATTGTTTCTTGATATCAGAAAATAAACTAGGTCCTTAGTTGGTACTTGTAGTATGAGAGAGACCAGGAATGGTTTTCAGCTCGTGATTCTGCTTTACTCTGTCCATGGCATAAGGTCCAGGTTCACACTGCTTCCTGCATACTTTTTTTCATTAGACAGAGAGCCCCCAGAGCAGGAGGAGAGCTGTGCTGCACCCCAGAAGTCTCCTCAGTCTGAAGAGCAAGCCTGCCTCATTTTTCAGAGGATGTCATGGAGTGGCCTCACCTCTGTCATATCAGAGTCGTTTGGCATGTGTTACAGAAGAGGGTCAGAATCTGCCTCTGGAAACCAGGCATACCAAAATAAATCCTTTTCCTCAGAAATTGGACTTGCTTTCTTACCAGAACATTTATTTTCTGCTGCTTTCTGCCTTTTTGGAAGCAGATGTTTGGCAGCTGACTGCTTGCTGATTCTCAGTGTGGAAGGATCCAAGCTGCATCCTAGATCTGTTGATTAGCTGGAGCTGAGGCTAGTCCCCAAAGCACTGGTCCTGTCCTCTGAGCAGTGAATCAGAACATGAGAATTCCTGACATCCTGGCCATCACTCAGATGATACAATTGATTAAAAAAAAAAAAAAGTTACATATATTCTCACTTTACAGTGGCTCAAGGTCAACCATGTAGAACCTTCTGGTTTAGGGTTCCTAATCTACATGCAGTCCTTTAAGCCTTTATTTGAAACACCAAAATACTTCTGTGGAACATAACCTTTAGGCACCATGGACAAGTATTGTGTTATGCAAGAGCTATTTTTAATGTATTAAAGATTAACATGGATGTATAAAGTTAATCAGGAATAAACATCCTGTGCTGATAAGGTAAAAATCATTCTCCGTTTGTTAATACTCCCATTTGTAAGAGATCCCAAATTAGATCTAAAGCTTGCTTTTTTGTAGCCAGACATTGGTCCATGGAGTAGTCAGTCAGGACTATAACTTTTTTAAATAAATGTATTGTTTACAGTGACTGACATTTTTCCTTTGACTTTTCATCTTTATTATTCAATAAAAAAGGTAAATCTGTCCCTTCACTTTTCCACTGTTGCACATTTAAATAGCGGTAGAAAAGAACCTAAAATCTAAGGAAGCACTGATTGTAATAAATGTTTTTTGATATCTAGCATGTATGTAGGCTGAGAAACAAAGTCATTTTTCATTTTAGAATATTAATTTGCATTTTGTGGTTCTCAGTCTAAATTTGAAAAAAAAATGACGTAAAAGCACATAAACCAATAAGGAAATGATAAGCAGTAGGAGTTCCAGTGATGTATTCTGAAGGGTTTTCTTTAAGCACGACTTGAAAGCAGAGTCATAAGATTTCCAAATACTTTTCAGTAATTTTGCAAGTGTTAAAACTCAGGCGTTTCACATGGTTTGTAACCAAAACAAAAAGCTCCCATGTAATTGGGGAAAGCATGGTCCAAGACTGCATGATTCTGCTGAACCTTTTTTGGCTGCATCTCTCATCAGTCAGAAACCATGGTTATGCTTATTTCTGGAGTTTGCTTAAGCTCTCAGCAATTATGCTTTATGATTAGCTACTACAAGTCCTCTTGTAGTCCAAATAAGCTTTTAACTCTCAGAGGTGGAATAGGAAGGAGATTGTAATTTGTACTCAAGAGGTTTCTTGGCAGAGGTTAAATGTAACCCTGCCCCTTGGCATATATTAGAGAGGCTTTAGCATTGGCCCAGAATGGTAGGACTCGCATTCTCTCACATGCGGCCTCCCTTAAATGCCAGAAAGTTTTTATTGCTCTGCAATTTTTTCATCCTCCTGGACACACAATCTGGCTACTTCCAGGGCCGCCTCCTCCCTCCCCATTTAGATGTAAAATAACACAACAAAAACTAGTTTGCAGAAGCAAATGAGAGTAGTAGGTACTCGGAAGCTGTGGCCTTGGGGATGTTTTCCTTGTCCTGCCCTGGCAGGAGAAGAGGAAACCACAGCAAGCATGTGTTACCTTGCTTCCTACTCCTACCTATATTTAAACTTTTTCCTGTCACAAGCCATATGCTGCTTCTCCTTTGGAGGAGTGTGAAGTATTGGTAAGGGTGTTAGGAGAAAAATGCCTTTAGAAAGGCACTGCTTCACCTGGAAGAGGAGGTTGCAAATATGGGATCATTGGACTTACTTCCCTTCAGGCTCTCTTCCAGTGCAAAGGCAGTCTGCAAAGCTGTCCTGGTTCAGTTTCTAACATTTCTAGCAGTCAGCAGGCTGTTAGCCAGGGTGTTTCAGTTTGTGTGTAGTTTAACCTGTCACATTTTAATGGAAGGGGAAGGATGTCAGTTATTTAAAGCTTCCTCCAAATTAATTTCAGAAATTAAGTCTGCTATAACAATGATGTTAATTGCACCAATAAAACACTTGCATCTCAGCAAAAGCCTTCGCTAGCTCTCTTGGATGTATTTCTTGAACTGTTTGTCTCATCTGCTTAACTTTAATTTCACTTGTTCAAGGGCTGTCAGAAAGGTTACCAAACTGGCTGAAGATGTCACATCAGCTAGATACATTGGAAGGCAGCTTAAATTTTTAAACCCTAAATCCTGTAAAATGCAGATAAACAGGGAAGATGTTTCTGCTACAGTCATTCAGATGAAGTTATTTATATTTCATCTGCTTCTATATTTAATTGTGTTGCAATTTAAGTTCCAGTCGCGTAGAAATACAGGAGTAAAAATGTGATGCTTTAAAGCAGTAACATCATGCTGTTCTTTCCTGAAAAAAGTTAGTATATTAGATAAAATACATCATAAGTGACAGGAAGGATTAATTTTGACAGTAAGCTTTGAAGAGATGTGGTTGGGAAAAAAATTTAGCAGATGTGGATATTTGCAGAATCTGGATTTGCAGATTGTTAAATGTGGTATGAATTATAAATTAAGGCTACTTGAAAGCTTCTCCACCCTCTATGCCTGCAATTGTGTTCTTAGGCTCCATATTCTGAGAAGTTTTTCTCCTCCTAAATTAGAAAGTGCAAAAGAGTAACTCTCAGTTTTGTTGGCTAATTGTTCCTTAATGTTCAGTAGCATAACTGAGTAACAGCAATCTACAAAAGCATGCATTTTGCTGGTTACCATTATAAAAAGACAGACAAGAAAACATTTCCTTGAGAAAGGAAGAAAACTGTAAGTTTTTATCATTTCTGTTACAACACTTTTTTTTTTTTTAATATGTCTGTTATAATGCTTTTATTTTAAAATAAGCCTGAATGTTTCTTGGGAGGATGGAAGCACATCTTGCAGAAGAGCTGGCAAACAGCACCAGGAGCTGCTGGAACCAGCTTAGGAACAGGTAAAGGGAAAAGAGTTCAAGGGCTGTTCATATCTAAGTTTGGGTATCCATTGGTTGAGTTGCTGTTGCTTTCCACAAGAAAGCTACAGACAAAGAGAAATCCACACCTCTATTTACAAGAGATGCTGTCATTCCCTGACTTATTTTTTTTAAAACTGCTAAATGGTTAAGCGTCTTCCATCCAGGCATATTGTTCTGAATGGGACATCATCTTACAACAGGTCTGTAGTCTTACCTTTGTTCTGTTGTAGCTACAGCAGTGCTTTATTTCACTGCAAGTTGAAAAGCTTGTATCAGACAGGTCTTGACAGGCAGGTGCAAAAAAAAAAAAAATCAATATTATTTAAATTAACTAAGGGCTTCAGCTCATGTTGCTGAGTGTTTGAAAAGGTTGATTAGCATTTACTTTAGATAATGGAAACTTTGGCTAGGTTTTTCTGTGGGAGCCAGCGACTGACAAAATCAACACCTTAATCAGCCACTATGTTCCTCATGCACAGTCAAAGCCCCTGTGCGTTTTGTCATTAACCGGGAATGTTTACATGCTTCAAATTGAAATGTTTGTTCAGAGCAGGTGTCCCGTGGACCTGTTCTGCCTCCCAGCAAGGTTACCTGCATTCAACTTGTAGGCTCTGCCCTCAGTTATCCTGATGAAACTCCAGACAAAATTTGCAGCTGTAGGAGGGTGTAGTGCGAATGACGGCAAAAGTTTACTGTTGCATTTTATTTGTCAGCAAAAAAAAATACAGCTTTCCCTCAAAACAACAATAGTACTTGATTTTTTAGTTTTAATCTTTGTTACCAGAACTACCAATGGAACTAAAAAATGGTTAGATTATAAAAGGCAGGTTGTTGTTGAAGTACCAGAAAGTAAACTGTCTCTGCTGGTTTTTTTAAGCTACAAAAAAGCGCCTGTCTAAAACACATGGGGGTGATTTGTATGGGCTGCATTGGAGCTCCTGTTTTCCCATGCAAAATCTGTACTCTAGTCAGTTTTACTGTTCCTTGTTTTCATCTACTTGCCTTTCTTTTTCTACGTATGCTGTTCTGAGAGTTCCATGGTGTTGCCTTGAGAGTAAAACTGTCTAGGGTGATGTCAGGTTTGGCTCTTCGGAACAGGTTGCCATGTGGGTTGTACTTAAAATGTCATCTGGAATAGTCCCTTTGGAGAGAAATTCTAAAATGGTTTAGCCTTCAATAGGAAACTTCGATTAGAACAGCTACATTGTTGGGACATCCATTATTTTTGGGTGGACTTTGTCCTGGATAAAATCTTGAATGGAGATGAGGAAAAAACAAAGAAAGAGCACAAAAATTGTAGCATAATGATCTTTATAGATGTACGAGTTGCTTAAATAGAGAGATCTCTAGTGTATATAGTGTTTCTGTGTCTGATAGAGCTGAGACATCAGTGCTGTGGAACTAGTGCTTCAGAGATCTATGGAAGTGAGGGAGATAAACAAGAGGAGGCTTGTTTTGGGCAATGGGTTCTATTCCCCAAACATTTGTGGGGCTAAGGTGGAGTCTAATTATGATGTTCTTTCAGTTGTGGGAGAAGAAAGCTGAAGCTGGGGAAAAAAAAAACAACTCACTCTATTATGCAGACAGAGGCTTTAGTGCACCAAGTTATGCATCAGGCTGTTATCTTCTATCCAAAAGGCCTTCACCTGGTACCTTCATGTTATAGCTGAGATTTCATATTGAGAGGTAGTGGGAGATAACAGTGAAAATCCTATGACTGTGCACTGTATTTCACAAAACACTACCGTTTTGAAATGACACCTCCATCAGTGACACAAGGTGCATCTGTTTACCAAAACACCATTTCGGTGTTCACTTTGGAGCACGTATTAGATGAGTTATGAAGCCACTCCCATTAAATTCAGTGTGTTAAGATGAGGACCCATCATTCTTGGAGAAGAGACTGCTGAAACAGTAAATGTTAAACATTGATACCAAAAAGCATATGAAGGCATCACTAGTTGTAACATTCTTGGAGGATAATGACATCAATGAACAGCTTGTGCCTTGCAGAATGTTTAAAGTGTTTTAAGTACAGTTTTGAGTGGCAGATTTAATCTAATTAGCATTGGAGCTGATAGCATTAACAGTTGCAGTCTCTCTTGCACAGCTGAACAGTTACGAGTCAGCGCTGCATTGCAGAGGGAGCTGTGCAAGCATAAATAAATACATCATCTTGTCCTTGAAGAGCTTCCTATTTCAATTGACGTCTATCCTGATAAAGGTATCTGCTCTGGGAAGTGGCTCTTGACTCCAGCACCAAACAGATGGGAGTCTTGTGTTTGGACTTGCCCAGCTAGCTCCCTCCAGAGGGTACTGGCTCTGTCCACACTGGCCAGCATCTCCTTGGAGTTTTATCCGGGTCTCTTGTGGTCACAGGGCCTCTCGGCATACGTAGGCACTTTGCATGGTTCAGGGAGCTAAATGCGTGAGGTGGGAGCTGCCAATTGCAGGAGTGACACAATGGCATGGTGTTGAAGTGGTTGTATCATGTCCTGGGATCTGGCTGAATCATGGAGTCACTGAATATCCTGGGTTGGAAGGGACCCACAAGGATCATCAGTTCCACTCCTAGCCCTACCCACAATCACACCATGTGCCTGAGAGCATTTTTCCAATGCTTCTTGAACCCTTGTCAGGCTTGGTGCTGTGACCACGTCCCTGGGGAGCCTCTTCCAGTGCCCAACACCCTCTGGGTGAAGAACCTTTTCCTTACAGGAAGAGTGGTAGGGGGTGCTGAGGGTGGAAAGCAGCGCTTGCCTGTAAATGTTGGAGATATAAGGGGAGAAAAGGTCAGATCTGATGCAGTCTCCCTGTTTTTCTGTATTGCTCTGCAAGCAGGTGCTGCTAGGCTTAATCCTTAATGTTTGAGCAAGCCAACAGGGTACTTGGGAGTGAGTTTGTATGCACAGTGTGGGTGAGCAGGGATGAGACTTTAGACTGAAATTAAAAGTAAGTGGCAGACTGAAAGGAATTAAACAGCATTTTCAAGGGATTTTATTTTGAGGACCTTAAGAGCATCAGTGAAAATACTTGGCCAGCAACTTATCCATGGTGAACAAGAGAAAGGTGCTGAATGACTTGATAAACTGCTGAGGATCTGGGTTTTTTAAAGGAATGCAGGTGTGAGGAGACCTTTTTTGACTGCTGCATTTCTCAAGAGGAGCTTACAGGCAGCTGTAGCCACTCAGACTGGTAGTATGAGAAGCAAATGACTGAACTGATCCCAGAAAAGCTTCTGGATGTGTAGGGAGAGTTAATTGTTGGGAAGCTGGTCACATCTAACAGCAACTGTGATCCAGATGTATGATTCACCTTTGTAAATGAAGTAGTCTTAACGGATGAAGAGGCAGTTTCTCTAGGAAGAGGGAGCTCCTGCAGAGAACAAATGGGTGATGTTGGACCATGTTCTTCATTCTGATGAATGTGGCAGTTTTGGCATCCGGTTTTATGGCTCATTTCCTTTCCTTTTATCCATGAAGTAGGTCGTTAAAAAATTGTCTTTTTATTGGCGCAAAATAGAATGTTTGTGAATCATTGTTTTATCGTCAGCAGAATACATCTTTAAGTAAATGAATTAGGTATTCCTAAAGAAAATTCATCTATGCATTTATAAGTTTATAACTTATTTCCAGTATTATGCAGGAATGTGAAAAAAGTGCTGTAAATTCCTTGGATTATTATTTGTGTCAAATAAGGAGTTTGCCAATGCTTCTCTTAATGAATGATTGAATGCTTATATGATGCTTGGATTTCACTGCCTTTGTATTTAATTAATGAGAAGAACCTAGACTCCAAAATGCAGAACCAGAAGTATTTCCCTAATGTTTCCACAACAGAGTTGTCAAATTGCTTGCAGATTAAAAGTGTCATAATAAAAAAACTCCATGGTAATCTTTCCTGCCAGGATTTGTGAAATTGTGCATTGCAGTTTAATATCACTAATGAAATCACTTCCATGCCAGACTAAAAAGAAATGTCAAACTATAGAGTCCCAGCCTATGCTTGGGTACGATCATGGATTATGGCTTTTGGTTGCTGACAGTGCTGGTGTTCTCTTGCTCTGTATGGTTGCTGAGTGAGTATGGAGTAAAGCTGCTTTTTTTTTTTTTTAAATACTATCTGACTTTAATAAAGGTCATTGTCCAACAGTAGCAAACACAGCCATGCACTGAGGTTCTGCCAGGCACTTGTATTCTGGGTTCTCTGATGCATGTTTCTCATAGCTTGCAAGAAGAAATGCATGCATCACTGATTATGAAATTACACCAAATGCAAAATAGTGATTTAAGGGCTTTAGAAGCAGTAGTTGTAGAACCTAAGTGCCACTTTAAATGTTTTTAAGGTATTTTATGCTGTGCTGTCTTGATATTATGATTTCTCTGGCTTATTAAAGCAGATAGGTAAGTAAAGCTCAAATGTTCTGCAGGAGTAACAAGGTCAGATATTGAAACCAAGTTGTAGCTAAAGAATCTGTTATGCAAATGATGATGTAAACTGCACTTAGTTATGAGCTACAGACATGGATTAAGAAAATGGAGTAGTAATGGGAATGAGGGGAAGAAGCAGATAAAACATGCATTATTTCTTACATCTTATGGGGTTTTTTTAATCTCCTTTGCTTTGTTACACTTAGAAATTACATGTTTTGCCCCTGCTGTTTATTCCTCCACTTGATTGCACTCAATAGCAAAGGTGGTTCATGCTGCTTTGGTGGTTAAGAGTGCACATAACATTAGCACAAACATGAACCTCCTGGACACATGCTACTGCTATCCATAATCTGATACACCACAACTGCAGCCATTATCTTCCTAAGGAGTGTGTATTTTAACCTAAGGTCGTTGACCCAGCTGTATGATGAACTCTTTTCACTCTTCCAGCAGTTTCTGTTTAAAGAAATGGAAATAAAAGTATTCCATTCATAAGCTTGATGTTTAAGAGGTCCAGCAGTGAAAATCATAATAAGATGCTTCTACTACACACATTAGAGCAATGCTAGAGGGGATAAGAGGGACAGAAGGATTGTTATTACAGGAAGAGTTTAAGTAGTCTGAGGAGAAAAAATTATCTGCATCAGTGTGCCTTTGCATTCTTCTATGTCATTTCTGTGCTTTTGCAGCTCTGTTATAAAACTTTTTTTAAAAAAACCCAAGTTTTATACCTTCCTTGTAACCCTGTATTAATTCATTGTGTTTTTCCATTGACTTGTGAGGATTGTATGTCCATTAAGGCAGGAGATTACTTTTTTAAAAAAAAGTTTTACATCCATTCCTTTGTAGTTTTTGGAGTTCCTTAAACAATGTGCTTATGGAATGGGTGCCAAGCTTCCCCATGTTCACCATTTTTAAACTTGAGCATTAAAACCCAGTGAAATCGTGTGCAGTCATGTACAAACAAGTGATTTAGATCTAACTTGGCTACTGTAATGCTTATGTTTTACAGAATGGTAAAAATGGAAGGGTTTTGGCCCCAAATTAAGTTGTTTCATTTATCAAAAATCGTGAGACCTTAGTTGGAAGACATTCTGCACTTGTGCACCTTGCTCTGTATCCACTTTTTAGAAGCTGCATGTGTTTGGTATTTCACTACTTGAGTGCTCGCATTTATCATCAATGCAATGAACAGTCGCATAGCAATATATCACTTATGCAGAAAAACATTAGTTCTTTCCTGCTTCCCCCAGCCTTTCTCACCTATCTATCCATGACCAGAGCTGAGTGTGCGAGGCCTGGCCTCAGAAGACATTTCTCATGCTGGATGAAAGAGGCTCCCTAAGCTGCTGCTCACAGGGGTGAGCTGTGGCTGCGTGTGTGCTTCTGTAGCTGCTTTCAAAAAGGGAGGCTTTGAAGTGCTTCAAAGAACCCAGCGGTATCTGTACCTTTTGATTAAAAGGATGTTCAGTACAAATAGGAGAATATACTGAAATATTAAGATAAGCAAATTTTGTGGTCAGGAACAATAATGCCTAGGGGAGAGCTGATGGTGACCAAAGTGTACCTAAGCAAAACCGTACTTTCACCCAGCTCATAAGGGCTGAATAAACAAACAAACAACCTTGATTAAAAAGAAAGTGGACTGAAACACAGTAGGGACTGTTGTTACTGCCCTGTACTAGAAGAGACAAGTTATGGGTAAAGCTAAAGTCTTCACACTACTGAATTTTTCTAAATGTCAGATCAAATATGTCAGGGTTTAGTTTTATATATTTTACTGCCAATACTAAACAAATAATGGGACTAGCTATATCTTTTTAAGTGGGTAACCTTCCTAAAAATGTTTTTACTTATGTTGAGTTGTTTTTTTTCTTTTTGCTCTAGAAAAATGAGGTTAGGGTTTTGGCAGAGGAGAGTTGTAATGTAACAGAACTTAGTTCATCTCATGCCAAACACCAACACTTGATATCAATAATCGTCGACTCAAATATTGCTCTTGGGTACATTAATCATTCCCATTGTTCCATAACACAGCGGGAAAAACAGTCTTTAACAATTGCTACCGGGGAAAATTGCACAGTGGGAGCTGAAGCAGTTCTTGCAGTTGTGTAACAAAACTCCAGAATGTTGGCAACACTCTGGACCTGGAAGGGGATTCTTGTTGGGGAATGCTAGCAGTGGTTTCAGACTGATGTGCACCATCTTTTTCTCTCTTTGTGGTATTGAGTTACACTGCACATGCAAAAATGTAATTCTTAAAGGATGTGTTTTTTCTGCTTGCTGCCCCAAGGAGGGTAACTTGTAGGGAATGTATGACTGGCAAATTGTGGCAGCGTGGATTTGAATTTCCTTACTGAACAACTGTCAGTGTACATTTAATGGGTGATACATTTGTACTGTGTAGTCAGATCAAGGTTTTTTAGCATTCAGTGGTGCTAGCCTCTGCTTTAGAGCATGTACATTTTAAGAGAAAAGAAGATACAAGTTATTTCCTTTCAGTTTCTTCCTAGTAAGAGTAACTAAAGTAACTAAAATCCTGAATATTCTCTTCCCTCCTGTACCTCTCTTCACAGTGTTTTTTCCACAAACTATGCTTAGAAAGAGTAACGTCACTTCGTAAGACAAATGGTTTTAATTAAACTTCAGGTGAAAATCCTTCTGACTTCAAAGGATGAAGATCATTTGAGAAAGAAAGATATTTCTGAGGAAGGCACAAGATGATGTCTCCCCTGCTCCCAGTTAAAGGAATCTATTTCTTTACATTTATGGAAGATAATTCGAAACTCATTGAGGCTTAGGTACATTGTTACCTTGGTGCTTTATGAAGTGGAGGAGGATGAGGCTTTCATATCTCGTTAATTGGTTCAGTGTGCCTTCGAGTACATTTCCCCTAAACCCAAACTCTCATTCATTGGGCTGTGGCTCTGGTGTGGAAAGTGTTCAGACCAGCCCTGGGACTGTTAGAGGTGCAGGTCAGAGCACGAGACGTGTTCCAGCTGTTGTTAAGACCTGTCTGCTTTGCAGCAAAGGTGCAGGGAAAGGAGCTCAGGTGCTGACAGCTCGACAGTAGCTGTGCCATAGCTGTGTTTTACTTGGAGTGGCAACACAGCAGGCGTGCAGCACTTCCCTCCCACCTCAGCCAGGTGTCAGCACAGCCAGCGTGGGAGACGCCGTGCAGAGAGCAGGTGAGCACGTTGTGGAGCTCGGCTTGGAAAGGGTGATGTGGTCACTCATTAGCTGCAAAGGTGGCCTTTGCCTGGTAACTGTGCAGTGTTAAGTGTATACTTTGACTTCTGACTCATCATTGAGACACTTAGCATTTCTAAGTCTCCCGTTAAGATTTTGAGTCTCTATGGCAGTACAGTCAGATTCAAAGGGACAGGAGTTGGTGTTAGAGAGGGATTTTTTTATTAGGAATTGATCCATAGTAGAACTTATTACCCAATACATGGATAAGTTTTCTAATGTGATCTCTTGAGTATTTTAAGCATTTATTTCAAGTTAGTGATTTATTCCTCTAGGGTGTTTGCATGCTTCCTTTCAGTTAGTGGTTTCAAAGGATTTTAAAAATATCCACGGGCGGCTGACATGTTGCTCTGCCTTTATGGTTCCAGATACTAGGATCTGGGTAAGTTGCTAGCCTGAGTCTTATGCGTGAGAATAAATATTCCACCCACAAAAATAAGCTTTCCCTGTCTCAGGCCATCTGAAAACAATTTTTGTTCTGGTGCATTCATCTAGTTTGCATTTTGTAGTGGGAACCACTGTGTTCAATACCTTTGTCTGCACATCTACTGGGTGCACAAGGCCTCTTCTGTTTATGTCGATGGTTTCGGAGAGACTGCCAGACTGAATCACTGATGTAGCAATAGTATTTTATAATGCTGCAAGATAGTTCCTTTGACTCTATGCCAATTTCAGGAAAAAAGTCCAGGTAGGGAGTTATGTGCTCTTGTGTAGGTAGTGTCTGCCTATGTATCAGGAGCAGTGATGCTGTTTTTCCATTAGAGCTTTAGTTTGGGAAAAAATCATTACATCTTTTGGAATATTTCATGGTGTGATAGTTGACAATTGTGACCAAAATAAATGGATTTTCCATTGTAGGATGTATGGTTGACAGGGTATATTCCTAGTTTGTTTTATTGGTCCTTTTAAGTAGGAGCTGTAAAGAGCAACTTCTGCCCACTTAGCGTTGGAATGGGCTCTCATTAAAGAAGACATCTCACTACTGCTTGTGCTGCTTTCCCCAAAGCACTGGGAAAATGCCGGCTCCTGCTCTTCTACCCTCTATCACCATGAACAAAATCCCTTACTAATTTTTTCAGGCTTCCTAGAAATGTCTTTTGACTCCTGCCACAATTAATGAAAAGCTGTCACATGAAAGATCTATATCTGTGTAAGGTTTAACTCCAACAGCATTCTTCATATTTAAAGCTAAAGTTCTTCACTCTTATCCAACTGTTTCTTCTTTGCAACTGTCTCAATAGCTATAGCAATTTCCTGGATAATACCCTTTAGATCATAGCTGGGGGCAGGAGAAAACAAGCAGCAGGGAGAATCTAAGTCAGTACAGGTGGTGTTACACTTGATAAAATACTTTGATAATGGCCCTTATGAGCCAAGAATCAACTGGTATAATGTAACTTGGTTTTGTGGGATTTTAGGAACACCTTGTTTCTTAGATGATGGCATTGGAAGGTGTTCAGGTTGCCCTCACAATGCCGTGCAACTCCCAGCAAGCAGGTTGTTTCCTACAGTTTATTTTGTTGTCATCATTTGTAGGTGACACTCTCTGACCTCGTTTGCAATTTTCCAATTGTCAGAAGTCAAATTGCCAAAGATGATCTCTCTTGTATGGTAGCTGTAAGTTCTTTGTATGATTTGAACCTTGATACAGATTTGTTAATTCTGTTTTTCCTTCGGCAAATATAGATGAAAAATCAGCTTTCCTTGCTCTAGTAGTTCAGAAAGAATCAGCTGGAAGAGAGGTTACATGCAACTGGCAAGGGTTTATCTTTCGCAGAACTCTTTGAGTCTCAGTATTTGAGCTTCTCTTTTCAGATCTGGTATGCTTTGCTTTGTCTAAAATAATAAAAACCCACAACAACCCAGAAAATTAAGTTTCTTTGTATGTCTTCCTCAAGCAGGGAAGTTGGCTTTGGGGTGCAAAAAGTTTTCTTTGTATGCATAACTTCATCACCGCTATGAACCAAATTGTAAAGTTGTCTTTCTGCAAAATCATAGGATGGTAGAATGATAAAGGAGGATTTCTTTGTACAACTGACAACTTTCTAGACAGGTTTGTTTTTCTCCAACTTGCTAATTACTTCTATAGTAGACTCTACCATTTTCTGAAAGTTCACACACTTCCGTAGAAAACTGTCAGTGCAAGACGCATTTTTGGTAGAACCGTTCCATGAATTAGGGTCTGTCGTAAAGAACCTTGGGCATACTCCTTAAATTTCTTTCTTTTTAATCAGTATTGTTGCCCAAAGTTAACCGTTTGGACATAGCAGGACCACTTTCTGTACAGAAGGGAGTTTGTATCTCAGGCTGATTTTAAAATGTGTAGTTGCTTTCTGTGAGCAAAGGTCATCGAGCAAACGTTGATTAATGTCTAAAACTTGAGCAAGGATTTTTTGGAAGCTAGAGAATCCCTGCTGTAAGGGAAGGGCTGGAAGGGCTTTCTGCAGCTGCCAGAGCTGTCAAAGTGTGTGTGATAAATTGTTCAGTAAATGCACATGAGCTGATCCTGTAGCAATTCACTGCAGCTTTGTGATGGGACTCCCTGAGGATCCCAGGCTTGCTAGACACAAATCAGCATAAGCCTCCTTAGGGTTTATCCTGCTAACCATAAACTCTGCCCAGAAAGGATCCAGAGCTGGTAGCAGGGAGACTGCACCCTCTGAAATCAATGACTCTTCAGGCTTGTGGGTTAAGAAGGGAACAAGCTCTTAATGGCCACATGAGGGTATGGTGGAAGTGGTAGGGCAGAAAGTTGTTATTCTGACTGCAGTCTGGAAATGTGACCTTCTTTCTATTAGAGGGTACTTATTACCCGAAACCAAAGTGGAAGCCTTTGAAATACATCTCTCATATAATGCTGAATGTCATAGGAAACGTCCTGCCTTCCTCGCTGTTGAGGCTTTGGATGATAACAAGTAGTACCCCTGGTCAATAAGCTCAAATGCCAGTTGCTCATTTAGCCAGGCTTGAGGGTTAAAGAACCCTTTCGATATTAGTGGACTATAGGAGGAAGATATGATGGATTTTCTTATCTTCCTGGTTTTTTTTCTTTAATGCAATTTTTGTCTTCCCTGGAAAAGAAAGTTAAATTCTGGACAGAAGGCAAAATTGAAGTACATAAGTTCTCATAATTAGGTAGGTAGGTATTAGGAAATACCCCTGTTGCCTCAATCCATTTTTTAAATGGTATCACTAAGGAATTTATGAAGGATTTGCTTTAGGAGGAATAAGTTTTTTAAGAGTAAGCATTAATTTTTGACGTTTACAAGGCAGTGAGAGAAAGGTAGTAGGAAATATCTAGGAAGAGAATGGTAAGTAAATGAAAGGTTTTAATCTGCTCAGTATAATTTGAAATACCAGATCAGGTTCAGTAAAACTTGGTTCTGATGTGGTTCTCATTAAAAACAACTATTTCCAATTACTTTGGTGGAAGCCAGATTGGATTCTTTTTTCTTTTTTGTTAGATATTGAATAAACTGGTGTCATGGTTTAAGAATGGTATTCTCCAATTCAGTGCTTCCAGGCTGCAGCTTGCTCCACCTCCCCCCTCCCTCATGCAGGTGGCTGGAGAGGAGAATTGGAGGCACAGAAGGCAAAGATCACGGGTTGAGATAGGAAGGTTTACTGGAAACAGCAATGAGATAAGAAAACGAACCACAAGAGTGACAATACTAATGACAGAGGGCAGAAGAAAAGATTCGTATAGGAAAAACCCCACCCGATAATAGATAATAGTGGATGGCTCTGTTCACCGTGTTTTCTCACCCAGATGAAACTCCTTCTCTCTGGAAGAGACTCTTTTCCTCTCACCCCAGCAATGGCACAAAGTAATATAGAGTAACCTCTGTGTCCTGGCCATGCACCCTCCAAGTTACTCAAAATTTAACTCTGCCCTGAACGGAACCAGGACAACTGGAAAGTGGAAGGCTGTGTTTATTTGTCTTCAGAAATAACTCTTGCCAGCTTGGGATACTTAGACAGTAACCTTGGGGTTTGTATATGAAGAGATGATAAAAATCAGAGCTGTTTGTAAGTGGATTCTCTCTCTATTGCTATTTCATGCTTTTGAGTTTATCCATAGGCACCTACACCTGGCACATTATGGTTGGCGATGGTCTACCAAATTCAGTCTGTGGAGTCTGGGGTGCCTGACCAGATGTCAGTGAGATGCAGGGCACTCTGCTGTCTGTGTTTCTGCTGTGAGAATTCAGATTCTTCAGTCAAACTCATTTCAGAGGGGAAAAACAGAAAGCTGTTTGGGGATGGGAGAGGACAGGATGGGATTCAGCTACAGGTCTGAATTCCATCTCCTACATTAGATGGCCATTGTACCTCATTCATATGGAGTAGTAAAACTCCTCTCCATCTTTTATTAACCACCCACTAAATTTCTAATCTGGTCTGTTCACTCACAATAAATAGTCTTGCCTAAAGCATGAGAAAGCTGTGTTTTGATTGATAGTAACAGAAATACTGTATGCATGAATTGCTTTAGCTCATTTTAGAAAAGACAATCAGCATAAGACTCAGACTAAATAGTTAAATATAACATAACTACCTAGGATTTGAAGATTCCTGACTAGCCAAACACGATACTTGTACACTAGTAGTGTTTTATGTGCTAGTTAGAGTCCATCTTTCTGTTGAAAACCAACTTTACTAAATTTTTAATATTGAATTTGATTGTAGCTTAACTAGCTGTGACATTATCTTACAGGATGGCAAAATCCTTGCTGTCTCTTCCAAGGTTGAAGAATTGTTTCTGTGCATGAGGGTTGTGTAACACTCCTTGAGTTCAACCACTTAATAATTTCAGTCCTTGAAGACAGATAACAGATATTCCAGCTTGGTAGTATAATGCCCTTGAAAAATACTTTGTGGAAGGAGGTGAAGGGATAGTTCTTATTTATTTGGAAAACCTGAAGTCTTACTATCTAGAAGCTCTGGATGTGCGCTGTGAGACAGGCTGATGGAGGTGTGTTAGGCTCTCTGCTGTCCTGCTGGGGATACAGCTCCATCCTGTTGCTCTGGTAAAGTTCAGCTGTTAAGTCAACAGTTTGGCTTCAGAGGCAGTATCTAAGCCAGGGAAATGTTGTCCAATGTTTTCAGTGTTCTTAAATAGTGGGTGGTGTTCAGTGACGTGCTGCAAAGTGTAAATAGGAACTGGTTGAGCTTAAACACGGTAAAATGGTGTAGCATTGGAGATAATGAATAACGTAGTCTTAATGTGAAACATTTGGCTTCATACTCTAGAGAGCTGTGACTGTAACTGATGAAATGCTGCAATGTGTGTATGGCTAAGAGGGAGTAGGAGGGAGGGATTCAATTTGTGATCTTCACCATGCCTGAAATAGCACTGTGTTAACTGTGTGAAATAGCACTGTGTTCATGTAAAACTGTTACACAGCTTCTCATTCACAAATGGGTAAAATCCAGATTGCTGCAGAACAAATGCTCCTGCCCCTTCATGAGTTACAGACTTTCTTGTTTTGATCCGTTTCCTTCTGTTTAAAAGAGATAAAAAATATGTATTATAATATTCTGGGTACCTCAGAAGACTCAGCTAGGCCTTCAGCATTTCCTGGACAATGAACATGAAATTGTCCAGTGAGGTGGAGCAGAAGTAAGAGGGAATGGAAAAACTCACAAATAAAATGCACAAGAAGAATTTCTTTAATATAAAACAGTTTATCAAATTCTTTGTTTTAAACAGTCTTTCAGTTTTCCATCTTACTCCGTGTCCTCAGGTAGTTGCTGCCAAGAAACAGTGTGTAATGCCAGCTGTAGCTGATGTTTACTGTGCACACATTTGTGTGTGCATTGGCCATGGAGCAGAACAGACGCCCTCAGTACAAGCTTGTCGATTCTGCTCCGTGCTTTACACAGCCACTTGGTCACTGTCTCTTCTCCACACCCCACTTGGCCTTCCCAGCAAAGGTTGTTCTAAAGGTAGACGTAGCAGTCAAATTCGGTGGAAGACATGGACCTTAGGTGCTTATGAGGATGGAGAAGACAAGAAGGAACTGATGATGTAAATTCAGAAGCCTTTTTTTTAGCCAGGAAATGAGGTGTACAAGGTTCCTATAGATGGTCCTTGATGTTTCACAAAGGACCTGTGATTATTTCTTCCAGTCTCATGGCTGGACGTGCAACTCTTTCATTGTGAGAAGCCTGCCAGCACACTGTGATCCCTTACAAAGGCAGATCAGGCACCTCCAGATTATCTATGGAGATCCCAATAAGGTATTTCACTCTTACTTTCTAAATAGTAGGTGTTTCCTTCCAAACATTCTTCCCTTTTGCTGTCTAGGAACTGGGAAGCTCTGCTTTTCCCTGAGAGGTTCAAATATCTGAAGCGAGGAATGAAATTCAAGTGCTGCACATCAGGTAGCTCATAGCAAAAGAAGGCCACTGAATGTACCTTTTGCTCTGTCTGTACTTGAGGATGTAATTTCTCAGTATTATCCTGCCATTCCTCATGATGCTGGGGATGAAATACAACTGCCTGTACATGAGCAGCATTCTTACATCCCTGACTCTCCCCCAGAAAAGGACTGCACTTACCTCTGTGATAGACTAGGCCCATCTAAGAACAGAACTAAGACAGACAATGTGGAATTTTAGCCCGAGTCCTGTTTCCAAACACTAGTTTTATGCAAAAAGGAAAGAAAAAACATGTTGTTATGGTCTGTTACACTGTACCTTCATTTTGATAGTTTCATTATGTGAAATGATAAATGATAATGCTTTATAAACAGACATCAGCCTTGCTTCCTGTGCTGGACTTTAATATAAACTGAAGGGTTTATGAAAAAATAAATCTGTCAAGGCCTGGTTGTTGCTACAAGCACTTGTTTGCTTGTAGGAATGGTTAAGCTGGCTATGCTTTCAGCCAAAGTTAAGATGTGCAGACGCAGCCTACTGTGTTGCCCGGTTTCTGAATCCTCAAAACGATCTTTTGAGAACAACTGAATCTCTTGCCAGCCCTATTGAGCTGAACTGAAGAACCTTAGGTAGGCAAATAACTTCCTTCCTAAGAGATGAAGTTTTAAGTAGCATGTATAAATGTCCTGTCTGTCGTTCATGAGCCACCACAAATCAGATTATGCTCTTCATGCTACTTATGTGCTATGTAATGTAAATCAGCTTTAGTAGGGAGTGAAGTATCTGAAATCTCACTTTTTGAAGTATGGAAAAAATAGAACTTGATGCCTAAAAATAAACTTGGATATAAACTGAGTATGACGTCAGTAAATCAGAGCTTTTAATTTTTTTTATTCAGTTCTCACCAAATTTTTGATAGTGCTTGGCAATGCATTGAAGTGTTTCCAGTCAGAATTCACTGTAAAACACCTTATCTGTCCAAGTTCACCTTCAGCTTTCATTGTTGCCATGTTTTCGATTGCGTGGTGCCTAAAGACTCGGTGCTGTATTTTACAAAAAAAAAAAAAAAAGGAAGAAAGAAATTTGATGGTGGCTGTTTCCTGTTGCTGAAATTTGAGGGGCTGGCATCTTCCAATCTTCCATCTTCCATCAGATTCCTTGAATCTGTAGAAAAATGATACTGGCAGGAGTGACTTCAGAAACACTTAACAGAGATACTGAGTGGAAACTGCTGGTTCATCTTGTGTGAGCTGTTGTATTGTTTGCAAGAACCTGGCTGCTTTGGGAAGTGTCACCATGCAGTTGAATGTACAAATGACACAGGTGATATGGAGGGAAAGCTTTGTCTTCTGTCATCTTCTTCTTGGGAAAGATGGACTTCGTTATTTGGTTCAAGTTTTGGGAAGAGAGACTGGCCCCTTCTCCTCCCTGTGCAGATTTAACTTACTCATTATTGGCTACAGGGCATAATAAAAACTCATTTTTTTTTCTTTTTTCATTTTTTTTCATAGATAAGCTGCTCTTGTTTAAACATTCTGATACAGAAAAAGCTTTTACGAAAGTGGTACTTATTCTCATACAAAATTTTTTTTCTTTTTTTTTTCTTTTTCTACTGCATAGCCTTTGCAATTACTTCGTAGTAAACTTACCCACACACATTAGATCAGATGAACCTTCGTAGGCATTTAAAACTGATCTTGCAGTTTGGTTTGAGGAAGACCTTCTGTCCTTTCACAGAGCCCTGCTGACTAGAATTGATTGTTCAGTCTATCTGGACTCTTCTGGGCATGGCTGTGGAGGGACAGAGATTAAAGCCTGCACTTTTACAATAATGGAGAAACAGCGGTGATGCAGGGGACAGTTTACTGCCGGGGTCTCAATTTTTCATCTAATTCTTGAGTGTCTCAGAAAAGCAAGTTCTTTTTTTCTCCCAAAGCAGTTATACTTTAGCAAATTCAATATTGTAACCTTATCCTTTTAGTGGTAAACTTGAGAGATCTGCCAAAGAAATGAAATTGCACTGGTAAATATAGTGAATACTGTAGTAAACTGTTTTCTTTTTTTTTCCCTCCAGAGTAAAATAAAGAATAATTTAGTAGCTTCTGCTTTTAAAATTAAAAGCATTTGCAGAGGGTCCTCACAGAGCCTAAGAATATGGCAAAACATTACAGATGAGGGTGAGCATTGCAGCCTCTTGGCCACACTTCTGTTGCAAGAGCCAAGCACTCTGTGCACTGTTGCAAGGTTAATTTAGTGCACCTTTGGATGTGGGTGTTGCTTGGCCCCTTCCTTGATGACCTCAGGACCTCATTAAAAGAAAAAAAAGTCTTGCAGTCTGTTTTCTGACTGTCTAAATGGGAAGCTCTTGGCTAAGACGCTCAGCCTAATGTGGCTGATGATGTTAGAAGGTAAAGGTTAAGATGACAAGATCTCAAGTTAGAATAAAAATAAAGCAATGGCAGCCACTGCTTTTTCAGGCTTGCGGGTGTGCAGAGGCTTCACTGTGTGGCTGCTGATTAAATCCAAGCTGAGCACATAAAGCCTGAAATCATCTGTTTCTGTGCTGCTTGTAATAGGGCTCAGGACACATGTTCACATCCTGGTGGAGGGGTACAGCTACCTTGGCACAGGGTGTTTTATCAGGAAAGTGCAGTGTGTGTTTTGTTAGATAGCACAGCATGGTGTTCAGATAAGCGGTGAAATGATATAAATGCAGCTTTGTTCTTAACGTGATGCAGGGACTTCTTGTGCTGTAAAAAGCAGCTCCCCCTCCCCTACTCAGTCTATTAAATATTTTTTAATTATCTGGGAACTTAAAAGCTCTGAACATTCAGTTTAGTCAGTTTATGAGCAACACCTGCTGGGTAGAGTCTCAGCCTCAGTTCTTTGTATTCAAGGAAAGTCTGCTCATAAAGCCTGTGAAAGTTCTGGGTAAAGCTGGGGTGGTAAAATTGGATGTTTTTTGTAAATGAGTGTTTGAAAGTACACTCTTACCTTCTGTGGGTGTGAGCATCCAATCAAGCTTTATAAAAATACAATTATTTCTGCAATCCTATTTGTATGCAGCTATCAGGATAAATCATAGATTCGTTAAAGTTGGAAAATGCCTCTAAGATCATCAAGTCCAGCTATTAACCTAATACTGCCAGGTTCACTGCTGTTTTTGGTGTGATATCTTGAGAGAACACCATGGAGGTGGTAGCAGGGAAGCTCTTCAGCATCTCAACTTTGAGATGAATCTCTTCCTTTCCAGCTGCACATATGAACCCTTCTAAGGACCAGCTGTTGGGGAGTGGGGGGGTTTCCTCTTCCAGTAGGAGTTTATTCTGTCATCTTGTCGCCACTTGGGTAGTTCTTCTTGAAATTTGAGGCTTTCCAATTATGCTGGGTGTAATTATGGGTTAAGAAACATTGAGGCTGTGCACTGCAGTTTTGATAAATGCTTGTGAGTTTCAGTGTTGAGTTGACATCAAGTTTGTGTTTTTAGCAGCTTACTTTTTTTAAAATCCTCTTTTTAAATCCTTCTAATTACATAAATATTTTTCCAAATGTCTGTATGGGTTTTTTTGCAGAATGAAATTGTAGGATATTCTACAAACTGGGAAAAATGATGCATTTTTTTTTCCTTGGAAGAATAAATGACAACTATTTTACTGTAAATTTATGGATTAGGAAATAACATGTAACTTAAAGTTTGAGGGTAATCCTAATTTCTGAGTAGCAGATGTGCATCCCCCAAGTTTTATTGAGGTGGGGCTATTTGTGAAGTCTGTGCATTGTGAGCAGTTCTTATCTGTTTGGGAATTCACAACAAGCAGTGTAGCTTATAAACAATACAGGATTATTGACAAAAGTTGCTTGCAAAGATGACTCTGCCTTTTTTTATAGCTACTAAAATCCTTGTTACAGTCAACATATGTTATAGCCATGTGACCTCAACTTGATCCTAATTTCCTGCCTCTGTTCATAGATACAGCAAAAAACCCTAATAAAATACTATGATTGCCAGTTGTTCTTCACCCATGTCCTAATCTTACACTATTTGTATATTTGCCATTGGAAATAAACCCTTGGTGTCTTAAACCCTGTATTTCACCTTCATGCCACTTATGAACGTGGTATAATACCAGGATGTTACTACATGACATGTATCTATTGTTACCTAACATTTTTCTTTGAAGTGCTGCCTTAAAATCATCCTCCTACTTAGCAATTTATCCACTTAAACCAGTGACTGATTTCCAGAAGGGACAACTTCTGACACTTTGGATAATTTTTTTTTTAAACTCAAAAGACTGTTATTCCTTGGTTGTACATAAAAATTTCAGACCTGTCAATCCAGTAACTTGTAACAGGCTTTCTTCTGTGTCCCCATAATTAACTCAGCTTGTATGTAACAGTCTTTTTTTTTCCCCCTTTCTTTCTTTTTCCTTTGATTAGCTCTTGTTTCATGGATTGCTTTCCTCTTGTGTTCTTAATACAAAAAGAGGGCACAAGTTTTAAATTTGCTGTTCAGTAGCTGTTTTTTACCATATGCTATTGGGGCTTACAAATTCCTTGCAGCAATTCTGCTTTACTGTGTCCTTCTAGAACCCCTGTCTCCTATGGTCAGCCTCAGAGCTGGCATCATCTAAATAAATTGGGCTAACAATGATCATGAAGCTGCTACGAACTGAAAATAATACAGTTGTTTACATGATACGTGCTGGTAGCAATTCCAAATTGATTCCAAGACTGGTGTTTATATGTGATGCATCTTTGAAGGACTCCAACAGACTGAGCAAGGATTGTGGTAAACATTAGGACCTTGGCATAAAATGGCTCCTTTAGTACTTCCTCTGCTTGGGGAGAGGAGGTGCAGTACTTTTAGTGTGATATTCAATTGAACATCCAAGTCTGAGATAGTCATTCCCACTGTTCCCATGAGGGAAAATAGGATGTTAAAATCTCTTTATGGGATGTAGGTTTGAGCACATGTGAGGAGCAACCTCAGCTGGGCAGGTTGTAACACTGCAGAAAGCTTTGAAATTGTGTACATACCAGGTACTGGATTTGGGAGCAAACATGCCTGTTCTTACATTTTCCTATTAGTTTCACTTACGATTTTGTCATTGTTTGCTCCACTGGTTCATAACCCTCTCATAAAGGACTCCCCCACTTAAAAAAATAAACAAAACCCGAACAAAAAAATTTACACCCTGGTGGACTTGGCTTCTGTATATGAAAAAATATGTATGGAGATGTTAATATATTCAGTTTCATTTCTGTTCATGTAAATCCCTTTGAACTACATCTTGGTTAACAAATTCTGTAGTGGCTTCTCAAATGGATTACGTATTTTTCAGATTTTGCTTCTAGCTGACAGTCCGTATTAATTTCTGAACCCTTATAAGTTATAGTAAAATTCTCTTGATAAGGTATGAATCTGTTAAATCTGCTTCATTGTATCATAACTCTGTTTTGAAGTTACCTAATTTATGCAAGATGCTAAGTTTTTACAAGAGCAAAAACACAGAAATTATCCCATTTGTGTTCTATGCAAGCTTCAGCTCCCTGAGAGCTCTTGAACAAACAGAAACTACAGCACTTGGGACTATGCCAGATGGTTTAAAAATTCCCTAGAGAATAATGAATCTAACTAGTGCTGTATATTTCTGTCATGTTTGGCATAACCCCTGAAGTTGAGATGTTTGTTGTTTCTTCTTGAAGTTTACCAGTATCTACCATATAGAAATGTATGGAATTGTTTTGGAAGCCCTTGTAGGTGTCACAGCTGAGAAAGGACTGAGGCTTGGTGAGTAAGACATACCTTTCTTCTGAGATAGGATGCTGGGAGTCACAGAAGAGGTAATTAAGAAATATGCTTAAGTTTTATGACACAATGTTTCCTCACTGGCTTTGGAAAACAAGTTTCAGCCTTGACTTCAGTGAGAACAGGACATTCAGACATGACCAAGAATAGATTCCCAACATAGATAATTCCCAGATCAACTAAGCTCCCCCAGGGGAGGGAGAGTTGATGAGCAGAAGGAATGAAGTTCACTACTTAGGGGACCTTTTTTCTGATTTCAGTTAATAGTTACATGTTCACTGCTAACTCTCATCAGCAAACCAACTTTCAGTTGCAGAGAGAAATCTTTCATAATCTGGGCTATTGGAAGTAAAAAATAAACTGTAGAATGACCAAATTGTGGGTAAACTGAGTTTTAAGTTCCTTACTCCAGAGAAGACTGTTGTCTTCTATGAAAGAACATCTCACATACTTATTTCTGAAACTTTAAGTTACTTTAAGGTGTATCTTGCTTTGATGGCAGCTGAGCATGACAAGTAATACCTTAGGTGAAATTATTAAGAAACTCCTGTAGTAATCTGAAGTGAATGGGATTTATGTTATCCTTCCAAATAACTTACTTAAATATCATGAGAACACTGTTGTGTCAGTGACAAAATAACTCTTCCCTTCTCATCCCTCGCCCATCAGACCAGAAATAGGAGTTTCTATTTCCAGGCCAGATGGGAGCCACATGATGGGATTTGCCATGTTACATGACAGTATACTTTCACCAAGCCCTAGACATTAGGGCTATGGCTGTCCTTCTCCTTTACAAGCAGGGAGCAATACCTTACTATACAGGTATCCAGCTAAGATGTGCTAATAGCACTAGTGTGGGGGCCTGCCCTGGCTGGACACCAGGCACCCACCAAAGCTGCTCTCTCACTCCCTTCCTCAGCTGGACAGGGGTGAGAAAACATAACAAAAAGCTTGTGGGTCAAGGTAAGGACAGGGAGAGATCACTCACTGATTAGTGTCATGGGCAAAGCAGTCTCAGCTGGAGGAAATCAGTTTAATTTATTACGAATCAAATTAGAGTAGGATAATGAGAAAGAAAAACAAATCTGAAAATACCTTCCCCCCACCCCTCCCTTCTTGTTGGACTTAACTTTACTCCTAATTTTCTCTACCTTCTTCCCCCTCAGCAGCACAGAGGGACAGGGAATGGGGATTCATCACACACTGTCTCTGCCACTGCTTCCTCTTCAAGGGCAGGATTCCTCCCACTCTTCTGCTCCAGTGTGGGGCCCCTCCCACAGGAGATAGCTCTCCACCTACTTCTCCAATCTGGGTCTTTCCCATGGGTGCAGTTCTTCAGGAACAGACTGCTCCAGTGTGGGCCCCTCCCACAGGGTGTAGTCCTTCAGGAACAGGCTGTTCTAGTGTGGGTCTCCTGCTGCAGTCCTGCCAGTAAACCATCTCCAGTGTTGGCTCCTCTCTCTACAGGTCCACAAGTCCCTGCCAGGAGCCTGCTCCATCATGGGCTTCCCATGGGGTCGCAGCCTCCTTTGGTCATCCACTGCTCCAGTGTAGCATTCTCCACGGACTGCAGGTGGATGTCTGCATCCCCATGGCCCTCCATGGGCTGCAGGGGGGCAGCTGCTTCACCATAGTCTGCACCACAGGCTGCAGGGGAATCTCAGCTCTGGCACCTGGAGCAGCTCTTACCCCTCCTTCACTGACCTTGGTGTCTGCAGGGCTGTTCCTCTCATGTGTTCACATTCTTCTGTCCTAGCTGCCATTGCACAGGTTTTTTTCCCTTCTCAAATACATTATCCTGGAGGGGCTACCACCATCACTGATTGGCCCAGCCCTGGCTGGTGGTGGGTCTGTCCTGGAGCCAGCTGGCATTGACTTTGTTGGACATTGGGGAAATGCTGGCAGCTTCTCACAGAAGTTACCCCTGCAGTCCCCTTTGCTACCAAAACCTTGCCATGCAAACCCAAAACAGCTACTAAAATGAAGATGCTGCTGCAGAAGGTGAAGCAGTGTGGGCTTTGCTCTGCATGAATAATGAACTTAAATTCCAGAAATCCTGGGTTAATTTGTTGTTGTGTTGCTAGGACATTATAAAGCCAATGCCACTCTTCCTGTGGATATTGTTATTAAAAAGTTAGCTGCAGTTATTTAATGCAACCTCGCTGTTCTTCTTACCTATATTGTCTCCAGCAAATGCCCAAAATCTTACTGTTTATGCTCAGGCAGTGCTGTGCAGCTGCTGGCGCAGAAATACCTAGAGCATACCACGCACGATAAATTCAGAAAATAAAGTTTAGCATCTGAAATAAGTAGTATCTACGAGTAGCAATTAGTGAAGCAGTGCAAAAGTTACTTTACCTGATGGATATGAAAATGTTGCCTAAAAAAATGAGCAGAACCTCCCTGATGATCTCAGAAACAAATCCTTCCTACCCATCTTGACTCTATATTCCTATTGTGCTTTCTTGCTTACACAGTGATTAAGTGCCTCTGTGCTCCCTTTTTCCCTTCAGTTTTGTAGAACCCATGTTCATAACCAAAACAAAATGCTCTCACAGACTTTTTGGAAATACATGTAAGTGGTCTCATGGGTCTCTGTCACACCCTTAGCTTACTCTTCATGTATGTCACTATTGGTGCAAGAGTTGCCTTATAAAGCTGTTTCTCTGAAAGGACCGTACTGTCTGTTTACTGTATTGAATCCTTTATATGAAAGTGTTCTGGGAAAGCATTTCCTTTTCTGTTGACCCTGGGTCTTGTGGATTGTTTTTGTTTTAGTTTGGTTTTTTGTTTGTTTTATCAGTAGTAGTAACAGTAGCTCTGTAGCTCTTTTAGAATTTCTCTGTGTCAAAAAGCAAAAGGACCATGCATTTAATTACTTTCAGCTATTAAATTTGAAATACTTGCCCATCCAGCTGTGTCTGTATGGCTTTGCATTTGAACACCATAACCATCTAATGATTTCATTCTCTTCACAGCTACCATAACCAGCTGATGAAATCTTAGTATTTTAAACAGTTACTGATTGACAAGATTAGACTGATGGGACTCCCAGGGAGAGCAGTGTTTGGTGTTCTGTGCTGTGCTAACTTTGACTTCAGGCGTGGTATTCATTATTCCTCTGAGTCCTAGGCAAAGTGGTGGTTCAAGACTTAAGTGCTGGAGGAAGTCTAGTTAGGTGGGAGTTCCCTGCTCTTCCCAGCACCTCATTTCAAAGCAGTTGGTAATTCAGCATCTGGAAGAGCATGGCTTTGAAATCCTTCCTTGCTGTGTTTATGCTTGGGTTCTTTGCTGGTTGTTATCTGGGAAGAGTTAATTGTACTACTGGTTGCTCAGGCATTTGATACTGTCACAAGACAATGCAGTTGCTCTTGTGAACTGTGAGAGTAGAAGACAAGCTGGAACATGTACAGGTGTATATCTCCAAAGTACTAGAAAACTAGTGAGCATTATTTGGCAGGTGTGGAGAAGCTGTTGAAATGCTACTAAGTTGCAATCTATTTTCTTTATACTCCGTGCACATTGTCTCATGAATTATGTGCATTTGTTTTCCACAGTTTCCTAATGAATGTTCTTTTGAGAAAAGGAGCCTTGAACCCACTAGTAACACTTTTTGTCTCTGCCACAGTATCACCTGCTGTCCAGCTTCCTGTAAGCACAGCCTTTTTTAAGGAAAGTGTGTAGTCTGAAACCTCCCACTGCAGTTGGGTGTTTGTGGGAAAACATTGAACAGGAAAAGAACTAACTCCTTGGTTTCATGTCACTGAGGAATTTCTAGCCTCATTAAGGGAGCTAGAAGTTGTTGTAGTGCCTGACTTCATTGGACCAAATACGTCCACATGTGCTAGATCTGCTAGACTGAATAGAATCTAACTTTTCCCATCTCCCAGAGTCAGCACTGAATTACTAACCACTCGCCATCTTCCTCAGTGACAGTAGAAGGTGGTTATTGTAGCAAATGAGTTATAAAAGTGGTGTCATCCACGGGTATCATGGTGGGTTTCAACCAAATCTGGGATGATACCCACTTTAGGAGTCTTCATGATCTGCCGTGTAGGAGTCCTGAAACTTTGATCTCTTGACTAGGGAAAAACAGGCTTTCCAAAGTGTGTTCATTTTATAGTGGATCAACATGTTAGTTAATATTTTAAATTTAAAATCCTGAAAACTTCTATCTGAAACTACAGAATTAAAAAATTGCCACCTTCTTAAACATTGTGCATGGAGCATTTATTTCAGTGTTACCACTTTAAATCTGCTAAAATGAAGTTCATGATCTTCTCATCTGTATTTGAGAAGTGGGTAGTGACCATAAATGGGCAAAATACTTCAGTGAGCTCTCCAACTTCCCCCCCCCCAAAAGGAAATGAATGCAGAGAATGTATTAATTGTTTGGGACTGTCCACGTGACAGCCTTATCTTCTCAGGCAAGCCCTTTTAAAAATAGGGTATGTGTTAAACATGATGGAGTTTTGAAAACAACATCTTTAACAAACCTCTTACTAGAACTGCCCAGTTAAGCTGAAGTGCAGTTTTCGGGAGAAAATTCCTGGCTCATATCTGAATTTGTGCTTTTATAGTTTGTAAGAACTTGGGTTAAAGAAGTTTAAGAAGAACTGCTGTTCCAGGCGAGCTGTACTTTGCTAAGTCTTTCACTGAAAACTGTGTCCTAAACTTGGAAACAAACTTGCATATGCTCAAAGTACAAAACTGGTAGATGAATTGAGTTTTACTAATCTACATATTCAAAGAGGATAAGGATTGTCATGAGGCCTCTGTACTGACACTGCTGTGGGTTGCAGAGTACTCAAGCTGAGTGAATGTGAGCTGTATCTGAAAGGTGGAAAAGCATCAAGCCTGACTGGCCTTAACACAGGAGCAAAATACTGAGTGCAAGAACCTTCCTTGCTTAAACACTGCTCCTGTTATGCTATGTGGTCACTGCCATCACTGAAGGTCTTTGATACACCGCTGTAGAGTGCTTACATGGAAGTATAAAGAAAGGCACCTATTGTCTGCTCAGGCATCGAAACCATCTGGTAACTCTTAGACATTCTTCCCTGTTAAGTAACTTGATCCACCTTCTATCATCATAGTGCTTATTTAAATTTGGATATTTGGCGTAGAAGCGTCTTGTGTGTGTGTAGCACACAGAATGTGTTAGGTGATCCACAAGTTTCCAGCAGCAAACTAGGTACTGTGATGGTTTGCTAAGTGTATGCTGTGCAAGTCTGGCACTTTTTTCTGCTTGTTGACTGTATCAAAACTAAACAGTGTAAGTAATTGCTGGGTTGATCTTGGATAAGAATTATTTTTGAAAACTGAATTTTATTTTATTTTAGGTTACCTATCTAAAAATAGATCTCTCTTTAAGGTGGTGTAGTAGTAGTCTTCACCTTTGCCTTCGGCAGGAGTATGTGATCTCCCCAATATGTGGTGTGAGGCTGAATGTTAGAGTAAAATATGGGCACTGCTCTGTAGCAGTTCTTTAGAAGCAAACCTAGCCAGGTCTTGACCAGTCACCTGGGAAAAATATAGGCCAGGCAAATAGGAGGAAGACTGTCTCCTGAAAGCAAAACTTTATTCTATGCAATCCTTTAATGTTCCTCTATGCAGTCCTTTAATGTGTTTTCTGAAGCTTTAAGCTTTGGCTGAACTCATGAGCCTGCAGAGAAATGTGAAAGCACTAGCTGTCAGGGGTGGCAGTCAGCTTGAAGCTCCAAAAACTGCTTTCACTGAATCTTTCTTTGCCAGCCCCTGTGTTCCAGCTTTCTGCTACTGGGCTTGTGTTGTGTTGGCCCAGACATGCAGCAGAATGAATTGGAGTTGATGGCAGATGCTTATTACTGCCTGCTGAGAACCTGACTTTTAGTTTTCTAAGCTATTTTTAGGCTGTACACTAAGTGCAGATGGGTTATAGAAATGTGCAGTAATTTGGCTGTTACTCCTTTCCCTTTGTGATAGCATTTGTCTTGGCTACAAAACCTCCTTATTTCTGTAAAGCTGAAGATGGTCAGTATTCCTTCAGCAGTAAGTCAGCTGATGGAGGCAGTCTTCTATTCTACTTTCTAAATACCTCTGGCATAAACAAAGTCAGCAAATTGCTTGTGTGACTGCGTAAGTTGAATCATGTCAACCTGGTCTTTTATCTCTTTATTGGAAAGATGAATTTTTAATAGTGAAAACTGTTGAGTGGAACACTGTCACCAGAGTGGGAAGAGGCAGAATGCAGTGGTTTTAGAAGTACAACAGCTCTGAATGATCAGCGCTGGACTAACTGGATGGCAGTAAAAACACTTATATCAGTTAAAGGAAAACAATTTTCTCCCTCTCCCACCCTTCTTTCTAGTTGAGAATAGTTACAGATATCTGCACTTTGGCTGGCATTTGGGTGTGTTTTTATGTAAGATAAGAACTTCGCCTCCATGTCAAATGTCTGGTACATAGCAGGATATGATATGTGGCTTATTTTGTCTCTGTTCATGTTTCACTGTTGTGGCTGGGTTCTCCTGTCTCATGGATATGCAAGTTAACACTAACTAAAAGGAGAGTCCTTCCAATTGCTCCTAATTTTTTCTCTCATTGTGCTGCCTTCTCATTGATAGATGTCAAACTCCCAGTAATTAGCAAAGCACAGGGTGTTGATTTCTGAACAGTATCCCGTTTCTCTTTTGTTTGCTTCTAACTGTACATAGCTTGATCATGAGTGGGATGCATTATTCAAATCTGAAGCAGCGCGGATGCTTCCAGCCCCAAGTCAGGAAATACTTGGCTTTTGAAGAATAACGGCTGCTGCACGGATCTCTGGCTCTGCTGTGATATCCTGAAATGAGCCTGAGGAAATGCCGTGACAGCACTGCCAGCCCTTTGTGAGAGGGGGATCCTTTCTGCTCTCACTTATCCCAGGAATCTGTTCCTGAGTCTTCGTGTTCATGACACTAAGGTTTGGTGACAGTTCTGCTTGGACATGCCTCTGCTTCTGAGCTGGATCTCACACCAGAAGGTACTGACTGCTCCTGTTGCGTGTGTGTGGGAAGTTCATTCATCTCCTGTCTGTGTGCAGTGGAAGGGATCTGCCACTGCACTTTGCGTGGTGATGGAGTGAGAGGGGTTGAGCTTTTTCCTTGTTTTGAAAATAATTGGCTTGCTAGAATTGCTGTCATTAAGTAGCCAGATTTGTTTGGCATGTTTGTTAGATTAGTACTTCAGAGTCACACTAATGTTTATAAGCCTTATGGTATGAAGAGGGGCTTTGCTTTGTTAATAAATTCCAGACTGAAATTTTCCATGTGGAAGCTAGACACAAATTAGGAAGAGCTGCAGCTTCTCTGAAGGGAAATTCTGCTCATCTGTGGAAATAATGAAATATAGCCAGTGAATTTTGTTCTTTGCAACATCTATAGCATTCAGGTTCTAAGTTTGGATTAAAATTGAAAGCACTGCTCAGTAATTACCAAGGAATGCATTTGAAAGTTATCACTCCAGCAAAACGGGGACATCCACCTTTTTTCACTGGAGGCTCTCGTAAATTCGAAGGGATTATTTTTTTTTTTTTTAATCCTTCCACTTCTGTCCCTACTGTTCAAGTAAGCATGTACTGTTATGATGGAGATACTCTGCCCGCTCTAGAGTTGTGACAAAGTGTTCTACTGCTATGCTGCAGCAGGCATGATTTAGTAGGCTTAATAATCTCTCTGTTTTGCAACTTCAAGATATTTGATGATAAATACTCATAACTGAAGTTTTGTTTTTGAGGTTTTAAGGGTTGCTGAAGTTGGAATTAATTTTAACAAAACCTCGGTTACAGGATGTGAGACAAATTTGGTGGTAATTATTTTTCTGCAGTGCTCTCTTTGGTTTTAATTCTCACTTAGGTCCAATGAAAGACCTTGCATTACTTATATCAGTTAAAGTGATGTTTCTTTCCAACATGAAAACACTATTCTGTGTAGAACATAGTGAAGTGCCTTGATGTATAGTAGAATATTTCTTGGCAGTACTAATCACATGCCCTTTGTGCAGTGTGCTACTAATGCATGAGGAAGGTGTTTGTTCTCCTTTATGAATTGACCCTGTTACAGGTTTAGTCACAAGGGACAGAACTAGATC
This sequence comes from Pachycephala philippinensis, assembly GCA_013397055.1. Lineage (NCBI taxonomy): Eukaryota > Metazoa > Chordata > Aves > Passeriformes > Pachycephala > Pachycephala philippinensis. The sequence goes on from VWZT01001135.1 coordinate 506,015, forward strand.
TAGCCCTTGAATTGCAGAGCAGGAATTAACTGAGTGCTGCCACCTCATTCTAGACTGTCTGGCCAAATGGGTGATGTGGTGCAGTAGCTCAAAAGGTCTCTAGCCGAGACCATAGAGGGAGGTGTGTGGTACAAATAGAGGAGATGGGGGATTATCTGGCTAAAATTGGTGCTGTCATTAGTTTCAAATATCAAAACACTACTGCCTGTAGTAAACAGAGTTTGTGGCAGTGTCATGCTTTACTTCTTACGTTGTTTTTTCAGAGCAGAATCTGGTTGTAGGTGATGCAGAACTTGGCCTGTGCCATCTGGTCCGATTTGAGTACAGCTAACTTTTCCTTATTGAATTGCCACATATCAAATCAGATCTGTTTGGGTGAAGACTGGTTCATATAATCTTACGCTACTCAAATGTGAATAACAGATCTGATTTGGGTTCCCAAGTGTGGGGTTGTTTTTTTCTTTTTCTTTAATTACTCTTATTAGATAAGTATATTTCCCTGGAGGGAAATACTGCCTCTTGAATGACATTATAGGGCATTTATTATTTGCCTCTTAACTCGCAGTCTTCTTTGGTTGGTTTTCGTATTGGGGTTTGGTTTTTTGATTTTCTTTTTTCTCAACCAAGTTTTGTAGTGTTGGTCACACCGAACAGCCAAACTAGTATCACAGGTTTAGTTTCATACTTACGGTACCCAGTGTCCATCCTTGTCTTATTGGCCTCTTGCGTTTGGGGGCATTGTTTGGTGAATACTGAAAACCTATGCAATAACTCATCTGACATTTTAATTTTGCCCTACTGTAACAGCTGGTAGTAGATGTCCAGGAAGATTGCCAATGGCCCTGTGGGTTTCAGGAATAAGAATCCCATTTCTCCCCTCTGGCTGCTTAATTTAATGAGACTTCTGCAAGGAAATACTAGAACTTGGAAACATATTAGTAAGTTTTGACTGTTTCAGGAGTCTGTCTTCTTAATATTCCTAAACTGGTTTCTAAAAGTAGTTAAGCATTTTCATCCAAGTAATTCAGTATTTTAAAAGCTCCGTTCTGCTTATTATCTTGTCTAACTTTGCCCTGAAATTTTGACATTAACAGATAATAAGTTAATATCCATATCCAAAAAAGTTACACAACTTTGATGGTGAAACTTGATGACTGGGGTTTCTTGATACACAGAGGAGCAAAATGTCAAAAACCAATGAGATATGTCAACGAAATGTGTAAAAAGCCATACTGGGATGTATGCTTGATAATTATGTAACTTTTCCTGTATCTTGCATTTCAGGAAAATACAGATGCAAAGTGTTGTTTAGACTCCACTTGATCCCACTTAGAGGTTTTGCTTGAAGACAAATCTTTACATGAAAATGCTATATTCTGATCAGGTACATCTCAGAAGTAGCTCTTGGTTCTTGATAAGAAAGTGTCACTCTGGGAATGAAGAGGGTCGGATCTAACAGCACAGGCTGGCACGTTGTCAGTCATTGGGTACATCATTATCAGCACACAGTTGCTTCTGTACACTAAAGACCAATAAAATCCACATGCACGACTAATAGCCTGGCAATGTTAGTATCTGTCTTGAATGTTATACTTAAAGCTGTTCTTTACATCATGCCACTCAGAGTACCCATGAAACAACCAACAAGCATCTGGAACTAGTTCTGGGCTGTCTGACAGATATTAGTTATCAATGGTGACATCCCTGTATTGCATTACATTGTTTTTCTCTTCATCTGTATATAAGAAAAATATTCATAACTACAGAGATTAAACAGGTCTCAAAATGTTCACTTTGATTTTTCACTGTAGTTCTGTCTATAGGTTGAAAAGAAGAAAAAAAGTGAATGCTGATGAGGGAGCACCCAAAAAAATAACATAGCCTGTAAAAAAGTTTACCTAAACGTAACAGGAATAAGGATTGTTTGAGCTGTATGAGCTGAAACCCCTGCTCTTATGCTAGGATCCCTTTATGCATAAGTGAAAATACTGTAGCAATTTATGTGATGCAAAAGCTTTCTAAGGAGCAGGGATTCTGAAATAATAATTGTGACTTAAATACTAGTGTCTGAAGAGTATACACACTCTAGAAAGATGGAAATAAAAGTGATAAACAACAGGATACTTGTGGTGGTGGGTTTTTCTAAGTAGAATTGCAATAACATAAAACTTTATGTGTTTGTGAGGGAGATCTCTGGCAGAAGAGGGAATGAATAGGTATTCCTGTTGGGGTAAAATTGGTAATGTCTTAACCCCAGCCTATTTGGACAGTTGCTGGTGGGGGAGAGAGGGAAAGGATATGTTAGAAGGCTGTTGGGTATTTTTAGAAAGACTTAGGAATTTCCAGGTTTTTTGTCTTCGAGGTGTGTCTTGGGGTGACAAGGTGATGAACAAGTGACAAAACCCAGTTGTTGGAGTGGAAGTGATGGTACTGGTACACTTTAAAAAAATTTAAATTGTTGGTTAAACAGCTGACAGCAGTTACTCCAGTTGACTGTGTGTAAAATGTGTGCGTTTTTAATAGAATTATCATTTGTCACTGTACTTTGAATAGATGTGAATTGCTCTGTAACAGCTTCTGGATTCTAAAAAGGGAAATTTTAATTAAAAGGTAAATTTTTGTTTAAAAAGTTCGTAAATTTTGTTAAAATAGAGAACTAAGAAATTCAAACTCTAGAGCTTCTCTAAGCACAGGCCGTAGAGAGAATAAGAGACTGATCAGTGGAAAAAGAGCTGAGTCCTGGAATACAAAAAGGCAAGTGCAAAGTGAGGATTGTGCATGTCCAGCTGAACTGGCGTGGCTGGGAGGAAGTGCACCTTGGGTGATGGTAAAGCAGCCCAGTAGTGAGAATGAGGGAAGAATAGTTACACCCTAGTATCTGTGTCAGATCTAGACTTAGCTTTTAGCCTCACTGAACACTGAGATGGTGATGACATCTAAAGGGATAGAAGCCAAACGGTCAGCAAACCTTAGGGTAATTGAACTTCATTTTGCAATAAATGAACTGGAAACAGATTTGAGTTGAATGCCCAAGGGATGAGGAGTGTGTAATGGGAGATGGGGATTAAGATGAGGTAATTTTCCACTGTGACTTGCAAAAGTGTTGGTGTATGAGATTGCTGCCTCAGTAGCAAGCTTCAGCTGGTATCATGTGACTGAAAGAAAGAGATACTGTAGGGAGCATGGATTATTTACTAAGGTGTGACTTTAAAGTTACCTTTTTTTAATAGAAAAATTCTTTGAAAAATATCATGTTATAAATACAGTGGGAAGCTGTATAAAATACAAAAGCTCTTGATTGATTATATTGGATTAGTTGAATGTTGAGATCTGATTTGTCTTGCAAAGAAAATTGGATAGATATTCTCTCTTTATCTTATTGTCACTAGTAACTTCTCCAGCGCATGTAGTGTGATGCCATTCATTATACTTCTAGAGAAAATGGGACATGTTGGAAAGAGGCATGGTTCAGAAGAGTAGGTACTGTCTAAAGAGCAACTATTGTCACTCTGATCTGCAGTTAGTAGAGTTGGGCAAGTCCTTGTTTTCTTTAGTGACCCCAAAATGAAAAACAAGTTCGCGTATTAAATGTGTTGGTACTGAAAGCAGACTCCTCCCTGGGTGATTGGGATTAAATGGAGGAAGAACCAGGTGTCTGTGAGTGACTGTGTGATACAGGGCTGAAATTGTGAGTTTCTACTGGAGATGCTCAGTTTGGCCCTACAGGGTATAGTAGGGGTCTGTGCGGAGGCGAAAAGAGATTTGTGTGTGCTACTTAATTGCACAATGACTGAGGCAGCAGAGAAGTGTGACCTTAATGTGAACTGTGTCATAGGATGGATGGGGCAAGGTTTTTATAGTTGATAATAAGTGAGACCTAACACAATTGCACATGGTGCTTCAATAAAATGTCCGTATTCTTGCTACCTGTATTCCAAAACTGTCAGTTGAAACTGATGGAGATTGCTGGACTCTCTTCCACAAAACTGTTCCTGAAGCAGTCTTAAGAATAGAGTAAGTGGCTCTGCAAAATAAAAACAAAGGGACAGTGATGGCCCTTTACAGAATACAGCAGTAAAACATGCCAACGTGGGCAGAGGACCATGGAAAAGAGAAGGTAGTCTCAGTAAAAACAAACAAACAAAAAGAGATGTGAACATTTGCCAATTGACCTTCTGGTAATTTAAAACCTTATGTACTGGAAGACATTCCAGGAAAAAATTAGAAGTTATTTGCTCTGCTTCCACTGCGTAAATTGTCCTTACAGAATTTAGACTTTACTGGTTTTATATTGTTTGCCAAGAAACTTGTGGCACTCTGCTGGAGAAATAGCTTCTGTAAATACTTAACCTTAACAAATGCTTGATGCATCACTGTCTGTGCTATCTCATTTGTGGTTACTAAAAAGGCCTTTCACACTGTCCCCTTAGGTTCCTGATGTCATCAGCAGCATAAGACAAGTCTCTAAAGCAGCACTGAAAGAAGATGCCAAACCAAGTAAGGATAGTGAAGATGCCTTCTATGACTCTCAAAAATTTGAGGTCTTGTACTGTGGAAAGGTGACAGTGGCTCACAAGAAAGCTCCCTCCACACTAATTGATGACTGCATAGAGAAATTCAGCCTTCATGAGCGCCAGCGCCTGAAACTGTTAAACGAGCAGCGGAATAACGAGTCGAGTTTGGACTTGCCCCTGTGTGAGGAAACTGTGCCAGCTTCTCCACTGGACAGCCCCTTTGAGGAGCTGGACAGCCCAAACAGCACTTCAGGGCATGCTGCAATGTTTACAATTGGCAGCCAGACCAACCTGACCAACCTGGCCAGCTCTCGTGGCTTCTTTCCAGAGAGGATTTTAGAGGACTCTGGCTTTGATGAGCAGCAGGAGTTTCGCTCGCGGTGCAGCAGCGTCACTGCAGTGATGCAGAGAAGGGTTCATGACACAAACCTGAAAATACAGTCCCGCAGAAGACACGCCAGTGCACCCAGTCATGTTCAGCCCTCTGATTCTGAGAAGAACAGGACAATGTTGTTCCAGGTGTGTACTAGGATGAGCAATTAATTTCCTGTTGCTTTTGTACCATATCTTCTTCTCCTGTGCAGTTTGAGACAAGTTTTGCAAGATAAGTAATATGGATCCAGTATGTCTTCATTATTTGAATTTGTCATAAAAGTGTTTGTATCTGTTCATAAATGGTTGGAATACAAGTAGCTGAACTTTCTCAAAGAAATCACCTCAACTCATGAGCTCAGGCAAATTTTAAGAAAAAAGTAATTACTTATGGAGTAATTACTTAAAGGAGAAGAGTTTTTAGAGAAATAATTCTTTTATCTGAAGTTCTGAATTGTCTGTATTGGTGATATCTAGAACCTAGCTGAAAACTGAAAAAGTGAATATTCTTTCAAAAAGAGAATCAGTGAAGACTACCATGCAAACAAAACCTCTTTTTTTGTGCACTTAAAAATAAACTCACAACTTCACATAAGACTTTCACAGCCTTATGTTTGAGTCAGCCTCTTTTTGATAATTTGTATTAATGTCTCCTCTTTCCCAGATGAGTATTCAAACATCTCTGCACTGAAGGCTTCTTCCTTCAGACTCCAATGGTTATTTCTTCTCTTGCCTGAAGTGCATTTCAAACTTTGGAGCTTTTTTTGAGAAAACAGAAGGACATATAAAGGAGGTGACCCATAAAAGGAAAAATCTTTGGACCTTAAAATAACGAAAGACTAAATGCCTGAATTTTCTCTTTCCATTTGTTTTAAAGATCATTCTTGTTTTTTGTTCTCTTGGGGAAATGATAACTGAAGTGAGAATGCACTGCCCTTCAGAAAGGCACAGCTTATCACTAATAATGAAAAGAAATTAGCTGAAAAAGTCTCAGAGGTCTGTAAAATAAGTTCCATAGGCTTGACAAACAGTTTGGGAAAGCTGAAAGGTAGTTTGCTGCAGAACTTGCTCTTTTCTCATTTGGAATTAGTACAAACCAAAAAGTATTGTCTTAGTTTCTCAGCTTATCTATGGTATAATTTAAAAACCAAAAATCCCCAAATTATTTTTGGTTTTTTTCTGCAGCTTTTAATTTAGCCACATTATTTCCTAAAGGTTTTAGTATTGTCTGTCAAACATGTGATCTTTGGACTAAAATAACTTGAAGAAAAAAGGTGGGGGAGGGGAAGAAAAGCTGTCTTCTTTCCAAGTCTTTTTCTTATTCAGCGGAGTGTATTGTTCTTGCTGAAATATTCTTACTCAACATAGGCTGAATTACAACACCCTGGCACCCTTGTTCCTGCTGAGTAAGCTGTTGTGCCAAAAGGTGCTCTAAGTGAACAAGAAAGGGCTAGATTCTGACATTTTTGTTGCTGTCAGTGCTGTGCCCCCGAGACAGTCATAAATTAGATTTGTTTTCCTCCCCCTCAGGTTGGAAGGTTCGAAGTTAACCTCATCAGTCCAGACACCAAATCTGTTGTGTTTGAAAAGAATTTTAAAGATATCTCCTCGTGTTCTCAGGTAAGCATTAATGAGAAGCAATATGTAGGTCATCAAGAGAAAAAGGTTTTATTTGTTCTTCAGCTGTGTTGCCTTGCTGGTCAATAAGCAGGAGAAAAAAAGAAATTTAGAATTCTTTTTCCAAAAAATTCCAGAAAATATGAGTGCAAAATAGCCAGTCTGAGCTGTGTGATAGCAGCAACTTCGATCACTGGTCAGCAAACAAAGTATAAACTGTGCTGCTTTGGGAGAGTATTGGATATGTTTTTGGAAGTAGTTTAATCTCCATTTAGGATGCTCTGAGTGTGCTGTTTCTGAGCAGATAAGCTCCTGAAATCCTTCAGAATGAAAGAAGGAGAGCATCCAATCAACCCTTCAGAAAAGCAGCAGTTCACCTGCATCATTTCTTCTGGAGAATATGGCAATAGGTGTACCTAGCTATGTTCATAAATATATATTTCTTATAAAGTTAAATGTCAAGGCTAAGAGGTTCACCTTTCCATCTTGCTCTTGTTCAGCACCAGTTACTACAGACACTTTCTGGTTTGAGGTCTTACTTTATTATCTCTTTTCATTTGCCATGCCGCATCATCACTTCATGCTTCCTTAAACACGATTATTCTACTTTTAAGTACACTTTTGGCATTCTCTAAACCTGTATTTCACCCCCAACTGCTTTCATTTTAATGCTAATAACAAGTCTGCTCTTGCATGACTGGGCTACCAATGCTTAGATAAATTAAGAATTAGGCAATGCTTGTAACTCAAGTGGAGTCTTGAGCTACCAACCAAAGGTCCAGGTCCTTAAATCGACTCTACTATTTCACTACAATTTCTATTGCCTTTGGTAAAGGAAAAAAAGCTAATGGAAATACAGAATGGGACAGTATAATCAAAAAATGTCGTAATAGCTTTATAATACTGACCAAAATGATTCTTAAAGTAGGGGTGTGGAAAGCAGAATTTGCAGATGACTTAGGTCTTCTCCTGCTTTTTGGGTGTACTGAACTAATAAAAGTGACACTTCAGCTTTAGGTACTGGGCTCCTAGGTTGTATATACATACTTACAATAGTCAAACAAAACACTCCTAAGTGGGGGCAACGTTTTTTCTGCTGACTTTGAAGTACGGTGACCAATAGGACCATGGAAGACCAAGGCGCAGCTTTCCTTCAGGAAAATAACTTCGTACAGTAAATAGTGGCAGGTAATTCTGTGTGATGGGCTTTGGAGGTGTTTTTCACTCCACCTCTTCACTTTCATTTGTAGCAAAACCTCTCTTACTTTTCATTCTTGAATAACTCAATGAGGCAGTCACAACACTTCAGGGATTTTGGTTGTTTATTTGTTTTTTTTTTAATGGAAAACAGTTACTTTAGAGAAGTCGAGGGGGTTCTCTGTTCAATAGTAATAAAATATTATTATGTTCAAGACTAAGCATTGGTTGCATAAACCTCATCAGTACTTCCTTTAAGAACTTGGTGCTAGCCCCAGGGCTCCTCTGTTACGGATTTATAGGGCAGCGATTTACTATGTATTGTGGGACTGCGGCTTAGAAATATTTGTCCTTCCAAGCTTCACAAACAATGGAAAGGAGATATTATTGTCAGTTTGCATTCTGGATTCTCTTAGTTTGGTCTAATAAAGGTATTTTTTTATCCTATCGCTTAAGCATGGTTGAGCTGCTGCATTCAATTAATTATCCACACTCCTTACAATTGTCAAGCAGCAGATGTAATTGATGTTAAACCTCTGTGTGTGCCGTCTAAACTCAGATATCAAATAGCTGTAGAAGTTTTCTTGTTGCAGCCTTCCTCTTGAGGGAACCCAGAAAAACAGAAGGCTTGGGTCTTTTGTCATGACAAGTCCAGCCACCCTCCTAAAGAAATGTGATGGAAGTACTGTTGATTTAGGAACATACCGTGCTATTTGTGCTTCATTAGGGCCAGTGTCACATCCGTCTCCCCCCTCAAATGCTCTCCTCTGTTGTCCTGGCTGAGAAGTCAAGACAGCAGTAGACTTGTTCAGGCACTGTCAGCAATGAGGGAACTGGCACCTCACCAAACCACCTTTAGTAAATACGTTTTCTTGCAAAACAGAGGTCAATGCTTCACTGTTCTATAGATCAACATGTGCATATATCTGACCTTTTTTATTTTATGCTTTTGAAGACTTCATGTGTCACGAGAAAATGAAGTCAAGATTAGTTGGACTATAGCTCAACTAATGCCATTTGTGTCATTTTAGCGACCCTCTGCACTGGTTAAGTTTTAAGTGGCACAAATGTGACTTTCGGAATTTTGTTTTTAAAAACAAGTTAGTAGTGACAATATGTTCAGTCTGTCACGTACTGCATTTCCAATTTTGTCTAGAGTGTTTTCTGTAGTGACAGGCAAGTTGCTTTGCCTCCTCCTGTCTTTTATGATATAGGTGTTTTCTTTGGAGATGGATCCAAGCAGCCGTGTTCTGATTTTTGTTGTATTTGAACTTGAGGGATTAGCCTTTCATTTTGAGAAAATCTACTATTACCATACTCAGATGATAAAAACATTGGCAAAAGCTTTAACAATAGTGAGTCATGTTCCATGAATTGAGACTGGGAATATAGTGCTTCTTAGGAAGCAGCTGTCTTTGATCTTCTCAGTACTGTTTTTAGCAAGGCAGCGCTCCCTGTCAAGCTGTTATAATAAGATCTTGAAAGAAAGTATCAGTAGTAATGTGTAGTAAGTCTTGAAGCTTCTGCTGTGTAACTCAGTCTCAAAGAATTTATTTCAGAATTTGGTTGGAAGTCTGTATGTTGCCACTTACTCCCTGCTTTATTTTTTTTTTTTTTTCTTTTTTTGTGTAGTATTACAGTAAAGTGAGGGTCTGCTGCTACCCTGATACTTCTCCAATCCTGTGCTTTAGCATGGGCTTATTACATCAGATTTTCACCGTGGAGGCAATTCCAAATGCAACCCTAGCAGTCTTTCGTTTGCTTCCCTGAAAATCCAGTTTTGCTAATGGAATAAATTCTGGTCCAGATTTAGTGCTTGTAGAACTTTGGTTTTGACTGTATAAAGATCTTTATATAACTTAAATACGAAAAGCAATTTAAAAAATACTGCTTGTAAAATAGATCATTAGGAGTATGCATTTATAGTTTCTCAAATATTTGGAAACTAAACCTGTTTATAAAATAGTCCACTAATGCTGTTTTAAAACTCTTGCAGGGTATAAAACACGTTGATCACTTTGGTTTCATTTGCCGGGAGTGTGTGGAACCTGGGTTAAGCCAGTACATTTGCTATGTGTTCCAGTGTGCAAGTGAGTCTCTGGTGAGTATTTATTGATGATCCTAACCTTTTCATCAGAGCATTTCCAAGGCATTTCCTGAATATCAGGAGGCTCTGTTATTCTGCTGTGTCAGCTGAGCCTCAGTGGTCACATCTGCTCAGGTGCAAGATGTCAGCTGTGCGTATGCAAATTTGCAATAGGAAATGCGTACATTCTGTTCATACACAGCTGTGTCCTGCTGCTCTGCTGGTGCATATATCAATAACAAATAGACAAGTCCATACGGGTGTGTTTGTGCGTGCAGACACTGGGCATATTCAGGCTCTGTATTTGACTGTAACTCTTCCAATTCTAACTGTTGAGAGACTTGGTTCCCTGTTAAACATGTAACGACATACTGAATCAGTAACAAAGCTGATGGTAAAACCCAAACATACCCTTCAGGGTAGGGTTTAAACTACTGGCTGATCCTGCATGTGTCTTAAGCCTACATGTGCTTTAGCTTTTTCCCTGTAGTCTGTTCTGTTCCTCAGGAGAAGAAAATAGCAGCATCTGATCACAGAAGAAGAAAACCATAGTATTCGTGGATGTATGTAACTATAAAAAAAGTACATAGGACATTGTATAAAGTATGTATCAATTAACAGAAGTTCCAGATGCCACTGATTTTACTGATAACAGGTAGCTTAATAGTGCAAGATGCATACAGGAAATAATTTTGACTACTCCATTTTTATTTTAAAACTATGACACTTTAAAAGAAGTTGTTTCCTGTTCTAAAACGTGTTTGTTTCTGATGGCTGTGCTAACAGCTGCTAGCTCTTTCTCAGATAAACCTAAAAATCACTTTTCTAGCTAGCTGAAAATGTAATTTGTTAATCCATTGACTAGCTTGAGAGTGAATAGATTCAATAAATACATCAATAAAACTTCAAACAGGTAACAGCTCTAGATGTACAATGGCAACAGAGGCTGTGCTTTTGTCAAAATGGGAGCTTGTTATGAAATCAGCTTTATCATTGCACTGACAGAAAATGTTACATCTGACCTATTGATAAATCTGACCATGCATAATTCAAAGGCTTAAGTGGTGTATAAAACCCCAATGTTTTTATGAACCTCTTTGCCTATTCTAGTACTGGTACGTGTGGGTATGCCCACGTTGTAATATGAAATAACAAGTCCTGAGCTACTTTCAAGTGCAATCACTCAGATCCTGGTGGCAGTTTGACTGTGGCAGGGCAGAGCTTTCCAGATTCTCCACTGCCAGGCAGTCTGTGTTGGGAGGCTTGTGTATATTTGCTCCTAGTTACAGTTTGTGCTATAGTTCTTATGATTTTAGTGTAGTCATAATGCATAATCTTAGCACTTTTGTATGGATCTTGCATTGGAGAAGGATTGTAGCCAACTTAAAAAATTTACCACTCCATGTTGCAAGATGGACATTCACTGTTCAATGTCCTGCTTTATTGCTAAGAAGAGAAAGCACCCAGAAATTACTGGTAATGCTTAAAATTGTGAGGTTTAAAGCAAACAAAACAAACCTAGACATACTGGGACATAAACTAGTTCAAATTTCTACATTCAGGTTCCTTTCCTACTTTTTCTTTTTTCTCCCAAGTGACAGACCCTCCAAAAAGTCTGTATGTTTTCAATGTTAAACCCCATGATTTTGGTCTCAAATATTTCAGCTTTCTTCTTCCTGCTTATAAAAAAAGCAGAGTGAGGACCTGATCCTGAAGTAGAATACTGATTTCATTCCTAAATTCTCAGGCTACTGTCTCCCTCTTTCCTTGCTAATGCTAAGACTCAGCAAACAGCTTTTAATGAGCCTTGTATTCCCCTGAAATACAGAGAGGGGAACTCCAAGTGCTTTATATGCAAGGTCTGGGAGAATATTTAAATGAATGTGGAGAAATGCTGTGAGCTCAATCTTCCTTAGATACGAGTTGAGCTTTTCCAGTGCTGGTGTGTGGGAAGATAGCAGTGCTGTGTTTGTGGTAGCAGCAGAGGCAAGATCAGGGCAGACTGCAGGGCAGGCCAGCAGTTCCTAAGGATATGCAGTGGCTGTAATGAGGCTGGTAGGCAGTCTGCTGTCCGGGAGGAAAGTGAGCTGCTGTGGGAAGCTCCTGTCTGGCAGCAGGGATGGGTCTGTGGGGGTTGGTGCTAAAATGGTTTTGTGGTGGGAGGACAGAGGTTAAGAAGGGAGCATGTGCAGTTTACAGGAGAAATTTGAAGCTAAAGAAATTAATGCTTTTTATTTAGCCAGCATATATTCAAACAAAAAATTCCCACTTGCAGCTTCTTAAAACAGGGGGTGCCTTCCAAGTAAGCTTGAGTAGCTGCAGTTAGATATCAAAATTACACTGTCTGGCTGAACTTAAAGATGGTGAGCATCTACAGAAAAGGTAGAAAGCTGGGAATTCAACCTTGATCACTTTAGAAAATGTGTTTGTATGGTTTTGGTTTTTTCTTTAATTCTAAAGCACCTGTGATGTGATTTATAAGTCTAATTACGTGTATATGGCATGCATTTTTGTTTATATACTCTTTTCCCTCTGTCCCATATAGGTTGATGAGGTAATGCTGACCCTGAAACAAGCCTTCAGCACTGCTGCAGCTCTGCAAAATGCCAAGACCCAGATAAAACTGTGTGAGGCCTGCCCTATGCATTCATTGCACAAACTTTGTGAAAGAATTGAAGGTAGCAGCTGAGTTTATTTTCTAATTGTTGTTTGCTGATTTTTCTAGTGGAATAACTTAGACAATGCAAGAGCAGAGTGAAAAGTGTCCCATTATGCAATTCTTACTGTCACTTTGCATTCTCTGTATTTAGGTGGAGTGTTAGCAGTAATGATACTGCGACAGAAATAGTATAGCTTCTGTTATAAATACATACTCTTTCATTGTCCTGCCTTTCTCAAGCAGAGCAGCAAAGCCCACCAGTTGACCCTCCATTTGTTTGGGTTTTTTTTTTCAAGTTGCATGCTTTCAAAATGACTCATGAAAAGACAGTCATGATCAAAAAGGATCTTTCTTTCCTGTGTGTTCTTTCTTTCCTGTGTGGGGTTATTTTTTCCTTCTTTGTGTTTATTCCCTCACACACTTCAAAATCTAGTTATATTATGGGAAAATAAATTATTAAGTTAGGAGATTAATATCTAGTAAAGAAAGTTAAGGCAACTACCTGACTTCAGATACGAATAGACAAACTTTTGTAGTAATTCTGGAAGTGAAGTATGCCAGAACACATGCAAGAAGTCTTACAAGATAAAATTTAAAAAAAAAAAAAAAGTTAGAATCCTATTTTTATAGTCACTCTGCTATGTGTCCTTGCAAAGTATTGTATGCAAAAAAAGAAAAGCATATATATTACAAAAAGCAAATGGTCTTGTATCTTCTGGTCTAATGATCATGGTGCTCCATATTTACAGTTCTCCCATTCGTTGAAACTTCATTGAACTTGCTTCCCTCTGGTGGATGAAAAGTGAAGTGTAAAATCCTAGTGAGGTGAAATTTTGTTAGGCTGAGACTTACTGTTTCTGGGTTTCCTGTTAACAAGTGTTCAGAAGTGGTAAAACTTAGCTGGGAAAGTTTTCTGTAGATCATAAGCTATAGAGGCTGCTGTATAAGGCAGTGTAAGTGACTTGAATGCAGGTGCTTGCAGGATAAGTACCCAGTATCAAAACATAATCTCTCTTAGGGCAACAACTAGAGTACTGTAATGGTAGTTTCATAAACTTTGTACTTAGTGACTGAAAGACTTATTTTAGTGTCCCTTTTTTTTTTATCCATCTGCTTTGTTTTGAGTCTAGAAGTTTAGCGAAATCAAACCTAAAGCTGCATGACTTTGAAAAAAATCTTTTATCTGTTCTGATTGCAATTTTCTATGAATGGTATCTACCTTCGAAAAAACATCTTTATCTGGTTCGAAGGGTTTGTTTCCACTCACATTTTTCGTAGCTTCCTAGAATGAGCTCTGTGACAAAATGTGCACTTTATTGAGTATCAGAAATTCTTCCCTTTATTCTTACAGCTTTTATGCTGTTTTTGCTTTTAAAAGTGTCTTCATTTCTCAGGTATGACCTCTACCCTATCCTTTCCTTGGGCAGAAAGACATGTAAGTTTTTCAGTTAAAAGCATCTGAAAACTTCCAAGTATCCTATGCATTGATTATCTCTCCAGTTATAACCCTGATCTGATCCTTTCCTTCTCCTCTCCCATACAGTTTGTCAGGCTTCCAGCTGTCAGTGATCTCTTGGCATTAGGACAGAAGCCATTGGTGGGGTTGGGAGCACGACCTTTTACACAGCCACTTAGCTGCTGCTGGTTATATTTTTGCTGCTAAAGAAAGGAGACAAAGCCATGTGGTTAGCAAAACCTCAATTATTTTGTATCATGGATACAGTGGATAGACAACTGTCATACATTTAACTTGTATAAACTCAAATACAGGTTTATATCTTCTACTGTCATTTTGCTCAAATGTTTTTTGAGAGATCATTTGAGAATCTAGAAGCTTTAATGGTCCTTTCTTTTCCCAGGACTCTATCCACCAAGAGCCAAACTTGTAATTCAGAGACATCTGTCATCACTAAGTGATAATGAGCAAGCAGACATTTTTGAACGTGTTCAGGTAATACCTTAGAAGCTGTTCTTCCTAATTTGAAAAAGACCATGATAAAATGGACTAGATATTTTTGCTTTTGATTATGTTTGGTTTGTTATGTAGTTGATCTAGAATTTACTGTTTTTCCACCAAACATGAAATAGCATGCTTCAACTTCACCTTATGTGTGATACACTGCTGTTGGAAAAGTTTTGTTTCCCAAACTTGCTGAGATACTGTGTGTTTTTACCCAGAGTATATTTTTTATTCTGAGCTTAGTTTTTCATCTGTAAACATGTTTCCCTGCTTGAAGGTGGTGTGGGAGTAGGCTGAGAGCTGGAGAGACATTCAGGTATCAGGAACATGTCTGGCATTTTCAGAATTTGTCTTTTTTGACTTACTTTGGCACAACATTCTGGTGTAAGCAGATGTACTCTAGTGGATGAAGTTACAGTGATTTAGGCTTCCAAAGGCTGTGCTCCTCTATAGATTCCTGAAGAATAGAATGGCTTGGTTTCCTTATGCCACTTATAAGGCTGTATAGTAACAGACAATCTTAGAAAACAAAATGTATGGGTGTAAGGCTCCCTTCTCTCTACAGCCTGCAACATTTTTCAGTTTTTGTTCTTTCTTGCTCAGGAGTGTGAAGGCACACAGACAGAATTGCAATTCAACATAGTAACAGTGCACTCTGGCGTTTGGTGTACCAGTAGATTAATTCCAAGAATACCTACGTAGGAAGGAAAAATAAGCAAATCATTACTTAAAAGACAAACTCCTTTCTTTGCTGTTACTGACAGAAAATGAAGCCTGACAATGACCAGGAAGAAAATGAACTTGTGATCTTACATCTCCGTCAGCTCTGTGAGACTAAGCAGAAAACACACATCCACATTGGTGAAGCACCATCGGTAAAGCTTGGTTTTCTATTATTCCTCTCCCTCTTCCCACCCTATTAAAATGATGTCTTAATTACTAGTAGGACCACTGCTAGACTTCTTCAGAAGTAGCTGAAGCTGGGTATTGTAATTAAGAAAGGAGTGTACAGGAAAAGAAATCTGATTTAATTTGTAGTGGCTTGCTTGGGTTTTATAAGTTGAGGGGACATGACAGAAAGAAAGACAACCAATTACTTTTATGTCTATATTTCCTTATGTTGTGAGGATAACTCTTCTTTTTCTTTCCCCTTTGATCCCCACTCCCAAGCAATAATATCTAGGGAGGATAGGAATGAAGAGGGCATTGGTTTCAGTTTAAACTGTAAACTTACCTTGCAAAGGAAATGGGCAACAGTATTGTTAAATTGGTATGCTTTTACAATATCGTCTTTGGGGGTGGAATGTGCTTTTAACTGTGGGTTTGTTTGTTTGTTTGTGAGACTGTTTTGGTTTTTGTTTGGTAGTTTTTTTTTTTAAAGAGGGTAGTGTGTTTGTGGTGTTTTTTTTTAATAAGGCCAAGGGTATTTTGTTTCTTATGTAACTCGGTTCAGCTCTAGTATTTGGAAATAGTCTTCACAATTAAAAAAAGAATTATCAAAGCTGAATAGTGTCCTTGCTCATTTCAACAGGTCATTTCTAACAGTGCGATTCCAGAAAACACCACCGGTGGTGGCAGGTTTAAACTTGATGTTCTGAAAAACAAGGCCAAGAAATCCTTGACTAGCTCTCTGGAAAATATCTTCTCAAGGGTAAGTTTAACAACTCTTTATCATCAGCTGTCCCAAATACCCTTGACAATAAAGACCTATCAGATTTTTTTTTGTTTTGTGCTCAGTCTGATAAATGCTTAATGAAGCAATATCCCTGTTGTGAAATCTGAGAGTTACAGCTGGGTTGATTGTGTCTTAACTGTATTAGAAAGTTTACAGTAGGGCCACACATACTGAGGGGAAAAAAGACAAATTTCTGAATAATGAACATTCATTGTAGGTGGCAAGTGAGCTAGCTGAGTATTGTTGGATGTGTTGCTTCAGAATAAAATTCAATCAGGATGCTTGTATGATCCCATAAAGAGACACGTTATCAGTTTTTCACAGTGTGAGTAAATGTGCCTGCATATACATGAAATCTTTCTGTTCTGAGAAGTAATGCCTTCCAGCTCATAGCTAAAATTGCTCATATTAGGCACTAGAAATCTTTAAATGTAGTAACAAAGTTCCTTTTGCAGGCGAAAAAAAACCAATAGTCTTAAAAAGTGAGTTGATCTTCATTTTAATGTTCCTGGCCAGATATGATGTGAAATTGCAGATGATCACTGAAACTCTCGTACATTAAATAGTCTTTTAGTAAAGAAGTCTGAATGGCAAGTTTTGCTTAGTGTCCCCTGCTCAGAAGGGTTAGTCAGAGAAGAGGCATATAGAGAAGTATCTGAAGAAGGCTGTGTGCCTGGGATCCAGTGTGTCATTACAGAGGAAATGTCATGAGCTGTGAGTACAGGATAATTTGGACCAATGACACTAAGTATCTTCTGCTAGTAACTTTAAAAGCACTAAGATGTACTTGTCCTGCAGCTTACATGGACATGTCATAAAGTAACCTACGAATGTAGGATGCCATGGATGTTCCCTATTAAGGAAACAGATAAGTCTTAGCCAGAGAGAATCCTTAGAACTTGCAGGTAGGTGTCAATTTGATCTAGAACTGCAACTAGCAGTAAAACTCTCCTGGTCAAATTTGACCTCTGTCGTGTAGCAGATTTTACAAACTAGGGACTTGGTGTAAATATGGAGAGAGAGAAAGAGAGACTGTATGCAAAAGAGAGCAAAAGTGATAGCAGTCAGAAGATCTGGGTAATTCCAGCAGTTTGAAATATCATCAAATGGTGACAGCTACAGTCATGCCTTTGATGAGTCTGGTTTCTTTTCCACATCTAAGGGACATGTGACTGGCAAGTGATCTAGCTCTGGTGCTGGGTCACTAACCCTGCCGTGGCTGTGAAAGAAGCCTATATCACTGAAATAACTCAGTAAAGCATGTACAGCCATGCTGACACTCCAGTCATGTCAAAGAAAAATCATTTGGAGGAAATACACTGCTTAAATTGAAAAGTCTCTGAAGGGAAATTTCTTATGAATAGATGTTAGGGTTTTTTTGGTATAGTATGTTTCTTCTCACCAGGGCCACTGAGACATGCTGCATATTATAATATAAGGATCTACCACAGCCCATGATTGAGTTCAAGAGAAGGTGACACCTGAATCTGAATTAGGGCCATTTCAAGTTTGCTGTTTATGAAGTGGATTTGCGATTGTGAGAAAGGTTGTCTCATCTTTAACTTGAGAGGGCAATAGATCAGGAACAGCAGTATGTTGCAGTGAGTCATGATACACATAGGGGTTCATCCTTGCAGATCTACTTAAAGGTTACACAATGCAAGACCAAGAAAAATTACTTAAAGTGCAGCTCAACCACTAATTATCTGCTTAAAGCAGGTACATACAAGTGTCTCTGTGCAGGTGTGCTGTGTGTTATGTGGATACACGTGATACACAATGATGGTTTCAGTAGTTCTTATTCTTCATCAGGCTATTACAACAAGCCTAATGGATCATGATTAGTTCTTAAAGGTACTTAAGCACTAAATACCTATTGGTGTAGTGGGTTTTCCTCTCCTTAAGCCAGGTGCAGATAGTATTGATGTAATAGAGCTAATTGTGCATAAGTTGCCATCTTTATTTAAAAGTCCATTTAGTAACAAAGAGACCAAGAAAGACCTTACATTAGTTTTGTTTTGTTTTGTATTTTTAGGGTGGCATTCAGCATCTTTTATAGATAAAAATTTTTTTAAATAAAAGTTAGAAGTCAGTATAAGTTGGGGAGAGTCTTAGCTTCAATCTTAGGAAAGTTAGAAAGAAAGAAGTATGTAGTAACCGGTATGTAGGAGCACTTTAAGTGGATGGCTTCTTTGCTAGGTAAATAGCATCAAGGGACATTTTAAGCCACTCACTACTTGCCTTAGGAAACATGCTGGTTTCTGTGCCCTGGTTTCACATAGTCCCAGAGGAATGTCACTTCTTCACTTGTTTGTTTTGCTGGACTGATCTTATTTTTGTGAGGTTTGAACCAAAAACAGGCTTCCTAATGAGGTACTTCAGAGAAATAAATATAACCTTTCTTTGACCTCTTGAACAGATTTTGTTCAGTCCATGCTGCACTAACCTCTTCTGTTGTTGTTCTTTCTTAATCAAAAAATCTTTATTATGGTGACAAAAGTGTGCGTTTGAGAGGTAGTGAGAAACTTTATACTTTGCTCTTGGTTTTTTGGGAGATTCAGTGAAGAGAAGCTTCAGGCAGAGTATTTATTGGTAATGCGATTTAATGGGATAATATACTTAAAGGGCACTCTAAGTCTTGAAAACAACTCTTACCAGGAAAAAGTAGGCTAAATAAATTATGATGATGTTGACAAAACTTCCCCTGGAGTTGTAAGCATATCAAGAGGAGCTCTGTCTATAGTTTTCGTAAAACCTAGGCTATTTTTCTCCTGATAAAGAACTGAAAGCAACTTGCTTCAGCAGTCAGAAGTGTCCAACAGCAAACATCACCAGGGAGTTAATGTTAGGAGTGAAAGGTAGTCAAAAGTGTTGTGTATCTATTGCCTTTTCCTGTGAAACCAAAGGACTCTTACAGATTCAGCGAAGATCCTTTAACATAAATTTCTAGCAAATTTGCATCAGGTTTATCTGCATTATAAATGAAAAGTCTTGTCTTGTCTGGTGCTATTTGGCTGGATTTGCTGCCAAGAGAGCATTTTTTCCCAGTTTTAGTGCTTTTACTCCTTTTGTCCAGGTGGACTTAATTTGTCTGAAATGTTCAGATATTGATAAACTGTCTCATGGGACTGAAGTGTGTCAGCTGCATCCATCAGGAGCAGTGCCTGCACAGTACTGAAATCTGGAGTTTTTTGAACTCAGCTGTTTAAACCGACTCAGCTACTTTGCCTCGGTCATGTCAGGAAATACTCACTTGCCTCAAACAATAGAGCTGCAGGTTTAAAACTCCTGGGAGCAAAGCGGGAGAAGATACAGTTTGGCCAGTTAAAGATGTCATTTTTTGTAAAGTCCAGTGCTTGACCCATGATCTATGGTCTTATGTCAAATGTGTCGCATGCCTGAACTGTCCTGTGTTCACCTGCACAGGTGTTGCTGTCTTTGCCTAGCTTTCAGAAAAAGAGGAAAAAGACCAGATTAAATTGCTTGCCTTTTTTCTCGCAGGGAGCCAACAGAATGCGAGGCCGCCTGGGAAGCGTGGACAGCTTTGAGCGCTGCAGCAGCCTGGCTTCTGACAGAGTACGTAAGGAGCTTAGCTGAAACTGGTGTTTTCATACACGGGTGTCAGTGAAGCGTGAATGCAGCACTCTGCTTTAATTTGAAGGAAGTAGAACAAAGCACATCAACTTACAAAACTCAAAGATGTTGCCACTGGGAGGCAGAGGGTGTAAGAAAGCTGGGGTTTATCTTGACTTGAAGCTTCGGCTTTAATCTGATTGCCAGTCCTTTTTTCCTACGCTTCCCTTGCTTTTAGAAAAAACAAGGAATTTCTGGTTTCTGCCTTGTTTTACTGAAGTAATTAAGTAAGGTCATGTCTCAACAAAAGGAAGTGCTCTGAAGGTGAAGAATCCTTTCTGTAAGTAATAGCTGCTTTAGGGAAGTAAGAATTTTTGACCTGAGCCCAGCTGTTGGGGATGCTGTATGGTAGCAAGAGGGCGGAACTCTGTTCACTTTCTTTTTGTTTCCTGTTTTTAAAGTTTTACCTCACATGAGGGTTGGTTACTGGTTTTCCCAGGAGGTGAAGATTCTGTTATGGTTTTCCTGCTGCAGTTACTCACAAACTGGCTGTGTAATAACAGTCTCTCTTCCAGGATGTTGCTGTGACGGTACAGGAAGTATGCTCGCGATATGTCGAGGAAACTAGCTAAAAGCAGTTTCCCTAGTCTTTTCCATTCCTGTGTTTTCCCGAAAGAGACAGAAGTCTGGTAGCTGGAATGCCAATCCCTGTGAGAGGATGCCTGGAATAATTAGTATGTTGTTTGTGTTGCATATACATTTTTATTCCTCCCTCCACTTTCCCTTTTTGGAAGAAGGACGCTGCTGGTTTGGAGTGAGCTATCAAAGGATGTCTGGTTTGGGTGATATTAGCATACAATAGGCCATGACCCAGAAGGGGGAGAGGCTTTGGTGCCCTGCTGCTGGCTGCCCGTGGGTTAAGCGAGAGCTCTCGTAGGGCGCAGAGCCTCAGGCCTCACTCCGCCAGCACTTCCTTTCAGGACACTTCGCCGGGCGATTCCCCGCCAGCTACTCCTCCAGCGTCCCCCGTGTCCTCGGCCTGGCAGTCGTTTCCCGAGGAAGGCTCGGACTCCCCTCAGTTCAGGAGGCGTGCGCACACCTTCAGCCACCCGCCCTCCAGCGCCAGACGGAGGATCACCTTCCAGAACGGGAGGTCCCAGAGCGCCCGGTCCCCGCTGCTGCGGCAGAACTGCGTGGAGGCGGCAAGGTGAGTCGGGGCATGCCCGCGGTGCCCTGCCATCCCAGTGCTCCAGCCTCACCCGCGTCCCTCCTTACGGAGGCTGCGACAGCCCTGCTTCTGACAAAGTACGTAAGGAGCTTAGTTCAGATTGGTTTCTGCACTTCTCCAGGGTTGGCTTGTTCATTTATTTATTTATTCTCAGCCTGTCTTCCCTGCCTCTGAGTAGTTTGGTACTTTGCTGTAACTCTATAATCCCTGAATTAGTGGTTCAGGGGAGGCATCAATCCATCAAATTGATGATTCAGCTGGATGCCAGCACCAATCTGTTTATTTATTTATTTGTCACCTCTGAGCTGAGCCTGTTTTGGCAGTCTCGGTAGTCAGACGCTTTGGAGAAGAGGCCCTCAGCGCTTTGAACGGCAGAGATGGCAGCCTGAAACTTTTATGCCAGGACGAAAAGGGCACTAACAGCTTCAAGTGTCTGTAGCCGTGTTAGTCAAAGCTCACAGAGAGTATGTCCAGAATTAAAAGTGGTGAGGAGCCTTGCAAAAGGACATAAGGATTAAACACATCCACTGAACTCTGACGCATGTGATTTCCCCGTTTGCCTTTCTCCAGAGCTTCCCTCTGTAACTTCTTTCTCCTTCCTTTTTGGCAACTCTCCAGCTATTAACATATGGAACACTGTTCCTTCAGGAGTTCCTTCACTCAGCAGAAGAGGTCCCCACAGTTCGTTGTGGGCCTCTTTGGTTGTACCTTCTTTTTCTCCTCTATGCTGGCTACCTGCAGTAAGTGACTACACAAACTCCAAACCCTTTACAAAACTCAGGTCCAGATGAGCTGAATTTTTTTCCGTTGGAGGATCACATTCTCCAATCTATTGTCTGTTTCAGAGCTTGGCTATAATAGTACTTTTTGTGGGCTGTTTCTAAAAATGGCTTTAAATAGTAATTTGTCGCCTGTTTAATGTCTACATTAAAATACCAGTGTGAATGCTGCACCAGCTAGTAGAGAAGGGCAAAAAATCTTACTCTGTTTTGAGAGAATGGAAGGGAGTGAAGGGTAAGAAACTAGCCCTTGTTACATTGTGTTTCTAAAGAGATAAATAATGTATTTTTTACTGAGATAAACTTTTTTCCCACTGACCGTGTTGTATGCAAACAGGAAACTCTGACAGTTCAAAGGGAAGGACTTGCTGACTACACTTCTTTGTAATAACTTGTACGAAGTCACTGATTAAGTGGCATCAGCAGATTTTTAGTGAAAACAGTTTGTAGCAGCGTGGTTCTAGGCTGAGATTTTTCATTCTTTCCTTTTGAGGATTAGTCATAAATGCTAAGCAAAAGAAACTGAATTAATTTTTATGTCCCCTCCAATACTTGTTACTACTGCTAAGTAATGTTTAACTGTGTAGTAGGACTAACTTTCTTAATTTAATTACTTCACAAAAATTTATCCAGGAAGACTTCATTTAAATAACCTCTACTTCCTAATGTGTTGTTTACAAAAGCAAAAGAAAACTGAAGGGGAAGAAACAATAAAGTTCATATTATTGGAAGAAGGTTTCTAAAGATATTTTCTGAATGTTTAAGAGGTTCTTTTTTCTAAATTTGCTTTGAGAATAAATAAAGCTAAAGGAATAAGCCTGTCTCCCTGTTCTGCAATGTCATTGAAAAATTTTTTAATAGGAATCAGTTGTAACAGCAAAATCAATGTCCCCAGGGAAGCTGCCCAGGAGTGCACATGGTACATTTTATCTTCTGGGAAGCAGAGTTAATGTAAGCCAAGATGAGGTATTTGGCCAGTGTCTCTAATCTGGTGGTTTTGTTGTTGTATCCAAATCCGTGCTGACCCATCTGCTGTGTTCTCTTGTTGCCTGCACAGTCCTGTGGTCGGGGTTCGGCGCGCTCTCAGTGAGAGTGAATCTGCGTCGCCTGGTCTCCCCTCCTCTCTCTCTGCCCCTTCTTTCCTGAAAAGCTTTTACCAGGGCTCAGGAAGGTTGCTCCAGCACTCAGAAAGTGACCTCTCCAAGAGGTGAGAGAGTTGTCTCCTGCCTAGTTCTCCAGTGCCACCAGCTTAACAGCAGGATTCCCAGTGGAATGCAGCACATGGCATCTCTCCCACTCTGCCTTGTGCTCCTGCATTTCTAACAGACTTCCGTGATGCAAATGGGCAAACAGGCTTTTGGATAAAAAAGCCTGTTAAAAACAGAGGCTTCTATGCTGACACCTAGTAGCTGTCACCTATATCTGTTGTAGTGTTGCAAATCTGCTGCATTGGTTTGTCACATGAAATGCAATGGATTTTAGGAGTGTTATGCCAATTTAATGCTTTCTCTGCTGAATGCAAACCAGCATGTGTTGCCATGATCATTGGCATGTGAAAATAAGAAAAGAGCAATGTGAAGAGTGTGCAGTACTAATGTGGGATGCCTGTGCATGAGGAAGGGGAAACACCAAGTTAACTGGGTGATACTAACTGTGAGATGTTTAGAGAGAATTAACAAATAACTTCCAGTTGAAGAGAATTTGGGACGAAACAAAGGTATGAGAAGTGGCAAAAAAGCCCCCAAACCTGTCTCTTACAGACTACCTCTAATTTGGGTTCCAGTCCAGCTTTGTTTCTGTGTTCCCTTTAGATAGCAGACTTCATCCAAGCTGAACCAATGCCCAGGTCAGTTTGTACAGGCAGTGGACACCATTAAACCAAGCTTTCTGGATTTGGGGAATGAAGGATTGAGGATTGTATGAAAATTGTACTTTAATGCCAGATAACTCCAAACTGAAATTTCTGAGATACTGTTTTTGGAATTGGTTATTCAGGCAGGTCAAGGTACTGTGTTTCATTATACTGGAGTTTTGAACTCTTAAGGTGGGGAGATCTTCAAGGAGTAATTCCCAGAAGACCACCATGTTTCTGCTTAGGTTTTACAGTATACACGTTTCTGATATCATTTGTTCTTTAATTTGTATGAAGACTCTTGTGAAAATGGGATCTCGTTAGCTGTAGGTCTTGCTGGGAGCAACTGGGCCTGAACTGTCCTGGTGAGGAAATTGCAGTAGCAATTGATGATGTTAGCACCTAGTTGGGTTTGTGAAGGGAATACAACAAATACATTCAGAAAGAAGAGCCGAGTGAGTATTGCTGATGTGATAAGGGTCACTGAGGTAATCCACTTCATCTGGCTCATGGAGAATGAAATATGTTGTCCAACTGACGGTGGCCAAAATTTGCCAGTGTATGTTATGCCCTCAGGTTTAGGAATGAGAGGAAGTTCCCATTTTTTTACAGTGTTTTTGCTTGTGGGTTTCTTCTTTGGTTTGTTGGGTTTTTTTCCTTTGTCAGAGAGGACCACTATCTATCCCAGTAGGATTAGTGTGAGGTGTTCTTAGTGTTCTCATGTGAGTGATTATATGATAGGTTGGAATAGAGCACAGTGTGTCAGTGCTTTGCAATCTGCAGACTATAAACTGTTTGACTGTTAGGAGCCCTAATTAAAACTTCAGTGCATTTTCCAGAATAATCATGGTTACTACGCATTCATGAAGTGTGGAATTCCTATTGCACAGGAGAAAAATTCTGTATAGTCTGGCTCCTTTGTCTCATAGCTTTGAGACTACACATGATGCAGCAGGCAGCTTTTCTTGGTGTTCTGGCAATCCTCAGTGTGCAGGAGCAGAGACAGTTTCAGCTGGCATTAATTTTAGAAAGATTTTGGAATTGTAGCAGTCAGATGGGCCTATGCAAAGAGAATGCTATAGAATGGCATGGGATTTTTTGTTGGGTTTTTTGTTTGTTTTTTGTTTGTTTGTTTTCATTTGGTTTTTTGGGGTTTTTTATTGAATCACAGAATAGTTTTGATTGGAAGAGACTATAAAGATCATTTAGCTACAGCCTCTCATACAGTTCCATTCTTTAAGGAATGAACAGTATAGTAAATTTTGGCATCAACATAATATTTATAGGTGCCTTCAGAATGTTTTTATGGCATTGTCAATACATTTCTCTGGACAGAAGGCTAGGATGGAAATGGTCTCCACATAATCTTGACTTTTGACAAGTGTGCTGTGCAGCATTCAATATTGAACAGGATTGCAGATAAAGATTTTAAAAAAAGTCTGGTCAACACAGAGGCAAACAAGGCTTTTTAATATAAACATAAAAGCAGCACTTTTAAAAATGGAACAACCTTCAGTGTAGGTTTGACTTGCCCACAATTTCTCTGTTCATTGCATTGCTGTGCAAGCATAATTTAAGCTGAATTTGAATTTGAACAGATTCCTTTTTTTAAAACAGCTTCATGTCTCATAAAGGAAGTAAAATACTTGAGAATATTCTTTAAACAAGTAGCAGAAAGTAATTATTGAGAGTAAAAATATATGACAGGAGTGAGAACCAATAGAGGGGTGTAAACTGATAGAAACTGGTTTTTCTTCTTCCCAGATGGGAGGAATGCTTCATGTATTAGTCTTACGTATAGGCTTCTGCCAGCTGAAGTGCTGGGAAGTTGAATTCTGTACTTGATCTGGGGGATTTTGTACCATCTCAGCCTCCGAATTGCAAAGTAGGTTGCATTGACTCAATTGCTACTTAGAGCAATCAAGAAGAGAAGTTGAAATGAAAGCAAAATGGGGAAAAATACAAGTCTTGGCATGAGCAACAACAGTATTTATTCACAAGTCAGTTGGCTTTCATGGACTCAAGTGCAAAATAATTCAGGTAAGTATTATGCAAAGAGTTCACAAGAAATGGGGTAGCAATGTGGTTTTTTTAAATATCAGTCTTCAGGAACATTTTAAAGAACAGTTCTGGGAAGAGATTTAGATGATTAAAACCAAGCAATAAGCATATTTGTAATCTGACCAATTTTTTGAGATTTCTTCTTTCTTTTCTTTTTTTTTTTTCCTTCCCCTGAAGGAGCTGTCTCATTTTCATGCTATGCATTATGTGATAGAATAGTGAATGGGTGAAACTGAGTTGCAGTTACCTGAGATAAAACCTTAGATGATCAGTACTCTTGAGTACTTGGGTTATTGGTAGGAACAGCTTAAGGATGAAAGTACAGACTGAACTTTTTGAGGCATTATATTGAATTTACAGCTGTTCATTTTTTATTGTATACAAGCTGATAAATGCGTTTTGGTTTCTGTATTGGGTCAGAAGCATAGGCTAAGTAGCCCTACAGAGAACCATTATTCTCCAAGCTGAGTTGTGATGCGTCTTAAATACAGAGTATTACATTGTTATCTTTTTCCAGAGATTCTTCTGCTAGGTGACCTTGCCCCACGTTTCCCACGTTGATGTCTGCTTAGGTGGTAGTGAAAACTCTGCTCTGCTCTTCAGTAGCAATGACTGAACTCTTCTTGTTTTGGAAATGCTTTGGCTCTTAGTGTCCACTCACATTAATAAACCTCTTCATTTTGCTGGGAGCTTGATAGTTAATTTTTTTTCTTTACCCCCACTCTGTTTAGAGAAACTGTTTTTTACACCAACCTCCTGAATCTTTTTGTTAGGGTAGGAAACGCTACCATTTTACTTTGGCTTCTTCCTGGTTTTGCTCTGTAGGGTATTGTTTCACACCTTCAGATCTGATACTAAGCTAGGTCTGTCTTGAAATGAGGAAACTTTCTTTGCTCCCTTTCTACCCTCCCTTTCCTAAGTCTTGGTGTTTTCCTGGGTTAATATGACAAGGTGTGTTTCTGAGACTTGCAAAAGTTTTCCTCTAATCACTTATTGGACAGCTCTTTGAAAGAGGAGGTGATTAATATTAGTTGCCTAAAATGACAGGGGATTTTTGTGCAGGGAGGATTTAACAACAGAAATACAGGTCCCCAGAACTGTATGATTTGCACGCTTCATGAGGTAGCGTACATGATTAGTTCATCCCAATGTAAACTCCATGACTCAAATGGTGTAAACAGCTTAGTTTCATACCCTAAAATAGCCACCTTCTTATTCTGACTTTTCTGTGAATTTTGCTACTGCAAATTGAACGCTGTTCCTAGGACTGTCTAGAGGCACAGTAGCTGAACATAGATTTTTGTACATAGCAGTAGAAAGGAAGCTTTCATTCCCTTGTTATGTAGCGTCTGTTTAGCAAACCCTGGAATGACTCAGTTTTTGTGTTATAACATGTGATGATATGTAAGACTTGAAATAGTGAGCAGTAGTTCTGTTACAGTTATTTATAGAAACATAAGTTGGAATTATAGATATCCAAACTCAATATCCCATTTCCAAGAGCTGCTTGACTGAAATACCTTTGAAAAACAGCACCTATAGATTCAGAATTAGTGTTGTAGTCTACGTAGTCTGTGTTTGGCTAACATGGGCAGTGGTTACCCATCATCAAAGACACAGAGTTCGATAAAGAAGATTGTCACAGTTGCTGTTTAGGTTAATGCAACATGGGGACCTACTAGGACCACCTACCAATAGTGTGATGCATGGGGAACTGAGGCACTACAGAAGCTAAATCAGGAGTGGAGAACAATTCAGACTATGTATTATTTAGGGCTCCCAACTGGTAGCACTATTCTTAGAGGAGAGCAGGGGTGGTGCCTTGTGCTGGGTAGGTGAATTTGAAGTCATGGTTGTTTGTCTGCCAGGATATGGAAGGAGGGTCTTATACCTTGGTATGATAGTGAGTCCAGTTGGTCATTCAGGCTTACGAATATCAGGGAGCTGTTGTAGATCATTAGCATAGTGACTATGTGACATAGTGACCAAAAAGGCCAGTTCTAGCTTGGTGAATTTGGCATGTTCATTCAGCACAGAGTATTAGTTATGAAGTGCTGATGAAGATACTGTAGCTGGCAGACTGGTGTAGCTGAAACTTCATAGTCCTCCCTTGCAGATCTCTCCTGTGCAAGCTAGATGTGGGGGGATGGACTGCAGCTGGCAAACTGCAATCATCTGCAACTGCCTTACCACTAAAAACATAGTGAACATGCTGGGCTTTCCTTTTGTCTAATTTTTTAGGATCCTTGCACTATAACATGGAAATTTGTTATAGGATGAAGGTTTAAGTGTAGCTACTGAGCAGTTTTCCCTGTCACGAAGGTGAAGCTGCAGAAACAGCTCCCCCTGTTCAATGCTCTCTTCCTAGAAGCTTGTAATTCCGTCTTGTGCTGTTGACGTTATGTGGAAGGATTTGTGGCAGACAATCAATGTACCCATTGCTATGTAATATCTGTGCACATAATTTACTACCACAAATGCAAAATTCTGAAATATTTCTGAAAGTGGATCAGATACTTATGAAAGCTAAATGTCTTTTTCTCTGGCAGTAGTCAGTAGAAAGGTATGCTTGGCGTGTCCTCCCAGTAAAGCTTTCCTGTATCCTCTCCTTGCTTCTTCCAGCAGCATAAGATAATATTAAAATTAATGTGTAATTATATTTCCACATGGCACCTGGGGAGAAGATGTGCCCTCTGTTTGCAGGGGCTCTGTTCCTACAGCTGGAGATGCTGATGAAACATGAGAACATCTGTCCCCATTTTTCCAAGTGAAGCGTCACTTCTTGAAGCTTAGGAGAGAGACTATATGAGAAGGCAGAACATTGTCTCCAATGAAATATTCACCTGTGAGCTCAGCATGACATTTAAAATGGCAGTAAATGGAGTGTTGTGCTCCACTGGAGCACCATCTCTGCTTTTAGGGGTGTTACATCAGATCGCTCCCAGAAGACTGATGTATGGCAAAACAAAACCCATTGCTGGCCAAGTTAGAGGCTAAGTATTACCATGTTTCTCTCTTAGCTTCTCCAAAAGTTAAGCTTTTATTCTAAGCTTCCAGCTAAGCCCTGTATGAATGCTATGAATGCTTCCTGGTGGTATATAGTGCAAACTTCACAGCACTGTGCTACAAGAAAACAATTGGGCACTTCAGTATTCAAGGTGAAGCTCACACACAGCACGCTTTGCCTTCTTAAGCTTCCCCGCAAATGCTCCTGCAGGTTTGGTTATACATTAGACAAAGTTAATAAAGACTTTTTTTTTTCCCCTACAAGGAATACTGACTTTAAATACCCCATCTGCCTTTTTTCTTTCCTTCAGTGATGGGGAGGGAAAGAAAAGAACATCAACCTTCTGCAGCAGTGAATCTCTAAATGCTGCGGGGGCCACGCTCACACCTCGCCGCATCTCCTGGCGGCGGAGAATATTCCTGCAGGTAGCTTCACCTATGAATAAATCTCCTTCCAAGATGCAGCATCCAGGTCTGTGTGTGCTTTTAAAGAAAATAAACAAGCAGTTGTTACTTAATACTGTAGTGAACTGCCACATGTGATAATATGAAAGGGAGAAGGGAGTCAGTGTGGTACAATATTCATGCTAGAACCTCGCCAGAGATCAGCTGTACTCATTTGGCTTTACACTATTTAGGTTTTTGTTGCTTTGAAGAGAGGATTTTGGCATCAGAATCAAATGAATTGCAATCTGCCACAGCTGCTGTAGCAAGGAAATTAAGACAGGTCTCTTGCTGACAAAGATACTCTTTTTAACAGTTAGGGATTTTTTACCCTAGCGTGTGTACATAATAGGAGTATTTGCGGAAAATGGTAAATTTTATGTCTTGTCCTTGTAGTGCACATAGCACCTGTTGAGTGTGTTAATAATTCTTGCAGCTTTAAGCCATTTAAGGTAGAAACCTCTGAAATAGCTGAAATCGTGCTATTGATAAAGTCCTGTTGGGCAGAATTCAAAACCTTAGGCAAATGACAAACTCTATATTTAGTGACCATAAAGTGCTATAGCACTCTGTAGTGCAGGTTAGCAGATGGAAAAAGTTGCTGTTAATATAGAACCCATGGTAAATCACAGCAGTAAACAAGCTCAGCTGTAAAGGAAACTTTATGGATAAATGCCTCATGGTAACTATGGAAGGAACTTGCACGGGAAAGGTTTGAAATACTGGGTGACCCTTTATTTAGCTCTATTTAATTTAAATATAACTTTATTTAATGTAAACAAAACACTTATTTAAAAAGAATTTTCTACTGTTGAACTGCATTTTCTATGTCTTTGGAATCAGCAACTCACTGCTGAATGTGAAAGACAGCTATTTTTGTTCTACTATGACATAGATTTTCGTATGTCAAACAATCTGAATTTCCTGTAATAGCTTTCTGATTCTTTGCAGATGGTCATGATGGAAGTGAATTGTTACCCTTATCCCCTCTTGCTCCACCCCTGGAGGAGGATCCTCTTGTTCTAGTATTGCAAAATGAGGATGGTCCAGATAAAACTGGAGAGAGGAAAAACTCAGAAGAACTACAAAGTCTGTGGAGAAAAGCCATCCATCAACAAATTCTGTTACTTCGAATGGAAAAAGAAAACCAGAAGCTGGAAGGTTAGCTATTTAGAAAATACCCCTAAATCTATTGCAGATTCTGCTGCCTGAAGATGAAAACTGTTCTGGTGTTGGGCACCTCAAACAGAGATGTGGTTCTGTAACTTTTTAGTTAACAGTACTAGAAAAAACCCGTGTTTTCCTAGTCCTGTCTCACAGTCTACCAGGTTCTCTGTCCACCTGACTTTAAATGAGTAACTTTAGTGGCAGAAGAAAGTGATAAATTTTTCTTTTCGAGTGCATGTTAGACAAAGGATGCTACAGTCTGTGTTGTATCTGTCTGAGTCTAGGAGTTCTAGTGTGAAGTGGAGTGAGGAGAACAGGTGCTGTGTGAACACTTAGGTATGGTAAACCTTACCCTTTCTATCTCGTTTCAGTCATTTGCAGCTCATGGCCTTTCTCTCCAGTCTTTTTGTTCTTCATTAACCACATCACAGTGGTAATTTATTAATGCTTGAATCCAAATATGATTTTTGAGCAACTGGCTCTTGAGGTATGTCAGAAAGTTCTGTGTTTTGGAACATGAGCACTGTACACTGAAAATTGAGTGCTGTTAGTGAGGGATCTAAAGTTGACCATTCTGATTGTCAATTGCCTGAGCTTCTGGCTAAGGTATTTTATTATGACTGGTCAAGATTCACACAAATAAAAATAGGATGCAATGTCTGTCCTAGCATATAGAAGTTCTTCAGTATAATGGACTAACAAGCTTTTGGTGCAAGTTGAAAATTCCAAATGTCCTCTCTGCAACTGCTGCCTTCATCCTCTCCTTTATGCTGTATAACCTATATGGTAGTCTCACTCTTCAGACAAAAACATAATGATCTTGCTAAGGTCAGTTAACTCTTTTTCCATCTTTAGATTAGCTTACTGGGAAGGCAGGGAGAGGAAAGAAGAACATCAGGACAGAAGTCTTTCCATGTCCCTCCAAATGTACATCCTTGAATGCACACGTAGTATATTTCTTGGTGCCATTTCTCTCTACGGTTTGTCTCCCTGTTGACACACAGTTCTGTGGAAACTCCTAGATTCATAGGGAACATCTAGAGACAACTTCAGGCAAAATCTTCGTTTCATAAACCATTTTAGCAAATAGTCTAATGTTGTGGGGCGAGGAAGCTGGAGATCTGCTGGGGTGACTAATTTCATGTTATTCCCTCTGTTATTTCAAGCTGCTGAGGGATAAACTCTTTGCTATACCCACCCTGGCCGAGGGTACTGAAAACTGTTAAATCAGTCTAGTTCCTTTAAGACTCAGTTACAAGTTGCTTCCATTCTGTAATGGATATGAAGACATTAGGTTCTTCCTACCTGATCATTTGTGGTGAAAACAGGAGTGTTGGCAGTGGAGATGCCAAAGTGGCACTCATTTGCCAGCCCACATTCTTGGTTTGTGCTCTGAGGAGCATGTTTCCATTCTTACTTTCAGGTCCGTAAGTAATGCTAGTGAAACTGGTGCTCTGTCTAGCTAGAATTCATCATCTTATTTTCAAAGGGTGAAAAGTAAACTGTTCTAACACCTATCTCTAGGTTTCCTTCCTGTGGGCTGTTATAACATGGGCCATTTTATGGACAGGACATGTGCAGAGCTGATACATTCCAAACAAGCCTTGGTTCAGGTGGTTCTTGCCATCCTAGCCTACAATTAAATGTGCATCTCAGGAAAGGGAAATGTAGTAACAGAAATGCAGAAATTTCTTTACTTGAAGCCAGGTTCCTAGCTGTGAATTTATTCGTTGTATATGTTCAACTGGTTTAAGACTGGAATTGCTGTGGAACTGTTTCTAGTAGCTTTCTGTTAATCATTTGTTGACTTTTATGTACAAAATATTAATAGAACCTCTTTTCCTATTCCTTTTGCTGTCGAGGAGACTTGAATGCTATTATTTCTTTATTTTACAGAAGGTAAGTTCTGTCAATTGCACAAACTTGCTTTCTTTTCCTTTCCTTTTTCTGAGAAGCTAGAAGCTCATTTTTCCAGTAGGTCACCTAGAAATATAAGAGCTGCAAAAAGTAGCAGGCCACCTAGCAATGATTAGGAAAAATGTTAACAAGGATGGTTGAAAACAACCAAGGATGGGGTAGTAGGTAGGGCACGTATGATCAACAGGCAAACTTGCTGGTTTTCACTAGGGTTAGCTGCTCAATTAATGTGGGAGTTTGTTGTCACACTGAAATGTGTCACTGCTGTTTTGAATCTGTTGCATGCTGCTTACAGAGTGAGAATTCTTGGGTGAAATCATACAGCAGTAGGGTAGCATTTGAAATCACCCCAGCTGAACTTCAAATTCCTGTGATAAGATCACATTCCCATTTTTATAGCAGTGTACTGCACCTTGCATAATACCTGCTTCTGCAGGGGCCCCCATAGTATTGAATGGGTAAGATCTCAGAGGTCTAGCATAGAGATTTTGGAAATAATGTGTCATTTGGTGGGCTAGGTAATGATCCTGTGGATTGATCCAATATTGACTCTATCTGAAGTGGTAGGAGTAGGCAAAGGAACATATTGTCTTGTTTTGCAGGATGTATAAAAATGTCAGCGAGAGTTTGCTTTTACCTAGAGGTGATGGTGGGGAAGGGGATGCATTTGTAAGAGGAAGGAGGCTTCTGGAAGAAGTACTGTGCACAGATCAAGGCAAATTTGGGATAAACTCAACTGCAGCTCAGAGGTCAAGTTGTGAAATGTAAAGCCCACTCCAGTGAGTTAAACATATCTCTCTAAATTAAGATACGTTCAAGTCTTGATTTCAGCTTTTTGTACCAGTAGTTAGAGGAATTGGAGTGTTTTTCTACACATGGCTCATTAATAATAAAATACCTAGAGTTAATTTCTTAGTAATGGAAATGAAAGCTGCTTCTCCATGAAATGCCAGGATGACAATGCAGCTTTGTTTCAGAAGTAGTGTAATAAATACTTTGTACCGGGTAGTCCTATGCAGCAAAGCTTTTAAGTTTATAATATCAAGAGTTCTGTGCTTCAGCACAAATGTATCTTTTTGGATATGGTTCATGTTGGTTCATTCTGTTTGCTCAGCCGGATGATGCCAGGTAGCAGTGCCAAGATCTCTTCTCAGTCTCTTAAGGGACGTGTGAGAACTGGAACCAGTGTGACTGACTTTAGTTCAGAAGACTTGCTTAGCTTGCTTGCCTAAATGTCTAATACAAACATTCATATGTTTGGGACTTTCCATACTAAAACAATTGTAATGTTCAATATAAACAAGAACAAAATGATCAAAGGTGTTTTTGCAGAGCAGGTGCTGTGAGGTTTTGTTGAGTGTGGGTTTTTTTGTCCCAAGCTTTAAAAAATGTTTTTATGTGCTTCATGAACTGCTAATATTCATGACCCAGTAAGAGAAGTTAAATTGGTACATGCAGCATCTTAAAACAACTGTCTCCATCTAAGCTATAAACTAATGAATTGTAGATGTGTTTATCCCCAGTCAGCTTATTGGATAGATATATCTAACTTCAATGGGGTTTTTGTATCTGTTGTTATCTTGTAATTTTCTGATATTCTGGTTTTCCATGTGCTCTTCCTTTTTGTTCTGTGTTCTAGCAAGCAGAGATGAGCTCCAATCAAGAAAAGTAAAACTGGACTATGAAGAAGTTGGCACATGTCAGAAAGATGCCATAAATATTTGGGATAAGAAGTTACTAAACTGCAGAGCCAAAATTCGATGTGACATGGAAGATATTCATTCCACTTTAAAAGAAGGTATTTATGTAGGAGGGCTTTTAGCTATGAAGTCTGAAGATCATTTTTTTTGTTCTCTTCTAATACAACAGAAATCTGCCAGCAATGCGCTTTTTCCAGTAGCAAAAAATTGCCTTCTTTTCACAGAGGCACCCACCTTCTCCTGCAAAACAGAAAATAGGTTTTGCAGCTTGCAATGTCAATGATGCAGAAACATGTACAGTCATACTTCTGAAAGTAGCATCTTTTTTCCATGTATCATTACATCCAAGATTGAACTTGGTGCGTCTGCACCTCTGACCTTCTGGTTTCTGATCAATGGATCCAATTGACTCTGAGTTTCAGATGCTCTGATTTTACTTGCTTACTGAGAAGGCAGAACCATAATGTCTACTCTGGTCTGTGTCCAAAACCTAGGGGAATCAGAGCCAAGCTTTGGAGAGTCTGGAATACGGTCACTTAGTATTTAATTTCCTGGAGTGAAAGGCTGGGGATTTTGTCTTGAAGTAGATCTTCCTGTAGACTAGCCATAGGCCAAGAGGGTATCCAGAGGGCCTTGTTGGTATAATGCAGATGTAGGGCCTGATTGCACTGCTCTGCTCTCTTCCATCGAATCTCATATCTGTGTTACAGATGCTGAAAAATAATTCAGTGTGATCTCGCTGTGGTACAGAGGGGAAGTTTAAATTGCTACCAAAGTAAATTGTAGTAGATATAAAGCAGTTCCTGTTAGTGACCTGCAGAAGTCTGCCAGCAAATTACTTACCTTGATACCCTATCTTCTGCTGTTGGATTGCAGTTCAGAGTTGGGAACAAGGATATGGTATTTTTAACTTGCATTCTTGTTAAATAATTATTTACCTAGAAGGTATTAGCAGAGTTGACATTTTGACTTTCAGAGGTTGGTTTACAGAGTCAGATATCGAAGGGAGATCTATTTCTCCATGTCTGTGGACTGACAAGAGCAACCCTTTGAGACAGGAAAGAGGAGGTGGACTTCCCTGTACTTCACACTTGTGAATTTAGTTCAGCCTTTCTAAACAGGTCGTTCTACACTCTCTGTGTAGTCGTGCTACTTTTCCTGCTGGAGGCTAACAGCTCAGAAGTGGCAAAGCAAGGGATATCTGTACCTCAGTTGTCCCGGGTACTGCTCAGTGTGATTGCCCTTAAGTTTGTAGTTCATGTTTAGTTTGTGGGACTGAGCCGTGGCTACTGAGTGAGCGCGCTGCAGAGTGGAGTTCACTTTGTAAGGGATCCTCCAGAGTGGCTCAGCCAAGATTATGACAAAGCAAATTCTTGTGTTGTAGCACTAAAAGTATCTCCCTGCTTAGGCCTCTTATTTTCTGACTGACCTGCAGGTGTACCAAAAAGTCGTCGGGGAGAAATTTGGCAGTTTTTGGCTGTGCAACACCGGGTCAGGCACAGGCTGCCAAACAAGCAGCAGCCTCCCGACATCTCTTACAAAGAACTTCTGAAACAACTGACTGCTCAACAGCATGCCATCCTCGTAGATCTGGGTAAGTCTGTTCTTTCTGACTGGTTTTGTGGGTCTTTGAGTGAAAAACACACCAGTCAAAATAGAAGCTGTTGCTGAAGATAGATGCTGCTCTATGAGCACCATTTTCTATGTCATCAGGATACATTCTGTGTATGCCACTTAGAGTCCTGTAAGCAGATGATTTCTTAGGCTATGCCATTCGTATTTATGCCCTTCTGCATCTGTCTGAAAAGAAAAGCCAGGCAGTTGCTTCTGCAAGTCCTGCGCAGATGAGAATATTGAATGAGATGAAAAGGTACAGTCTAAAATCAGTGATAAGATACAGATTGATCTGATTAAAGGCAAACTGCATATGAAAGCAAAGAGAATGGTCTGAGGGAGGAGAAATGCTGTTTGTCAGATGGATCAGGGTTTTTCTTCAGAAGAATTGAATATCAACTGCTCTTCCCTCTTTACATCAGGACGGACATTCCCTACGCATCCTTACTTTTCCACCCACCTTGGAGCAGGACAGCTATCACTGTTTAATCTCTTGAAAGCATACTCTTTGCTGGACAAAGAAGTTGGTTATTGTCAAGGTATAAGCTTTGTAGCTGGAGTGCTGCTTCTACATATGAGTGAAGAACAGGCCTTTGAAATGCTGAAATTCCTCATGTATGACCTTGGCTTCCGTAAACAGTACAGGCCAGACATGATGTCGCTACAGGTAAGTCAGTCCTTCTGTAGCAAACCAGTGTTTTAAATGACTTTTGAGTTCTCAGGAGTTGCTTAGGTTCTCCAGGGCTTTATGAAGCTTCTTATGCTGTTTTGGAGGTTGTAAGGTGCATGTATATTTTACTGTCAAACCCCTCTCTGCCTCTCAATTTGCAAACAAAGAATTTTAAAACTTGCAGACTTTTTCCTGTTGCACATCCCTGTCATCTCCTCTTCAGAAATTCTGCTTTCTGCTATTTTGCCCTTCCTTTTCTTTTCCTCACTGTTCTCTTCCTTATGCCAGAAGAAAACTCATGTGCTTTGTCATGTGTGGATGGACTTTAAAAATTAAATCGATTTTGTTTTTCTTCAGACCATAAGCACTTGGATGTAGATTTCTCTCTTGTAAGACCAAGTCAAGTCAATAGTGACACACAGTGGCCAGTCAATGTGTTCTGCAGGCATTTGTACCTGGGGCTGCTCTGCCTTGCCTCATCATTTCACCTCTTTTTCTCTCATTGTCTTCTACTCCATCACCCTCAGAGAGAGAAAACAGATGAATTTTTTAATCATTTAATTAGCTTATGCAATGATGCATGCTCTGCAATATTATTTAACAGCTAGCTATAGATACTCAAGACTGTTCAGGAAGGAGACAAAATTTTTCAGATCTATATGAATTTCAGGGTTTAAAGTTTGAGAAATCTTTCACCTTGACATGCAGCTGTCCACTGACCTGAATAATTATATGTTATAAACCCCTTATAATGTAAATGAATATACCACTGACGAGCTTTTATAATCCACAGAGGAGGAAGAGAAAACAAAGCAGCAGATACAAAAGTCTCCTTTTTTTTCCCATGCTCCCTGCATAGCAGTTATAATTAAGTAAAACTTAAGGGAGAGTTTCAGCTTACTTTTCATGACCAGTCACTTCAGGTGCTTATTTGGCAAATGTCCAGAACAATGGAATAGATTATAGTTAAAGAAACTGTATGTGCTTATTCTAAAACTGATAGAGGACTATGGATGTAAGTGTGCTATAACAAGTTTGTTCTTGATGAATTAAGAGTGAACAGCCATAAAAAACATGGTTTTACCTCCTCCTGTTCCATTTCCCCCCACAAATATGTTTTAAACCAGTGAAATTCAAAGTGTGATAAATGGATGTTTGTGGGTTTTTTTTTTCCCTAGTAGATGCTCTCTAAGTGTGTGTGTGTTATACTGCAGTTGTAGACTTCCAGCATCTGGTGATTTGAGACCATTCCCATGTACAGGATTTCACATTTTAGTTTAAATGAGTGTGGCTCTTTCATTGTAAGAACACTTTTAAATTTGAGAAAGTTTACCACTTGTAGTACTGTTTGCTTTTGAAATTAAATGACCTGTCTTTTCCCACAGTTTGCTCCTGGGCAATTCTTCTGTTAAAGTCAAATTTTGTCTGCTCAAGACAAACTAGACAAGAAGACTTAGAGGATCTTACTTTATTTGGGTTGTTTTCTGATAGGAGTAGAGTACTGCAAATTCTTCTGCATTTATAGTAGCAAGCAAGCTTTTAGGCAGAATTGGCTTCAGTCCTGTAGAGGAAAAATGTTGGATGATTCTTGAGGATAATGAAAACTTACTTGTCTCAGATTTTTTAGTTGTTGTCTGGAAAAAGTAGTAATCTATATCCTTAGTTCATAATGAACTGTCCCAACTGGTTTACTACTCTGCGATGCAATTCTGACTTCACACGTGTGTTTTGTATTGACACTGTCCAAACTGGGCTTAATTGGTATCTTTTGCCATTAAAGCAAGGACTCAAATGCATGCACAAATTTAGCTGATTTGCCTAAATGAAAGTGATCCCTCTGCATGTACGCAGTGCTGACAAACAGGTACCTTCAAGGGCTCTCAGCTTTTGGCAGGGAACAAGCATGAACTCTAGAAGTAGGAAAACAGCTGGATCTAATGACTCATTTTCTTGTTGAGGAGCAGATTCACCTTCAGTATAAAGCACTGTTGACAACAAAATTGGGCCTGACAACTAATCAATATATGTCTGCTTCTCATTGTCTGCTTTCTGAGAGAAGCGTCGCAAGGAAATAATTTACTACAGAGTGATATTTTTAGCAATGAATAGCACCTTTTAACCATTTTCCCTTGCAACCTTTTATAGGTTGTATAGCAACACTTTTTGCACCAGTATCTTAAATTCCTCAGGACCACTGGGAGGTGTGCTGGGAAATATGTATGTGGTACGCTTCTGTATAAAATGTGTTCTGTGGGTACAGAAAGTATCTAAAGTGATGACTGTAGCACTGTAGTTTTAAATGCAGCAAAAATAAGGCCAAAATTCAGAGAGTGAAAGCAGGAATGGGTAAATTTAGTCAGAAATAATTCATGGAGAGTTTTGACATCTTGGAAGAGGTACCCCTACTTTCATTGCTGCGAGACTGAAAGTTCTGGTTTGTTGACAAAGTTGGAGCAATATATTCCCTTCTTACCTTAAGCCTGTGAATCTGAAATGATACTTCATTAGTAATCAGGTTCAAACTGTTCTCTGTTATTGACTACCCTGTTGGTTTTAATTCATTAGTGGCAGGTTGTTTATATGTGAGTAGATACCACTCAAGGCCCCAGGCGGCAATTAAGCTTCATTTTACTGTGCCATCTGTATTGCAGTTAATTTCCCTCAAATGAAATATGAATGATTTGGAAAACTGAGTAAAGCTGAACTTTTCTTTCTTTACTTCCTTCCCCCCCCCAACCCCCTCATGCACTGTAGATTCAGATGTATCAGCTCTCAAGGCTTCTACACGATTATCACAGAGACCTGTATAATCATCTTGAAGAAAATGAAATCAGTCCCAGTCTTTATGCTGCACCGTGGTTTCTTACACTGTTTGCATCTCAGTTTCCATTAGGATTTGTAGCCAGAGTATTTGGTAAGAAGGTTTATTCTATTGCAATAATAAACAGTCCACTGTGTTTTGAAACTCTTCAGGAGTAGTTTTCTACATGCTGGGGACATTTGTGGTGACTATTGTGGGTGGCAAGTAGCAACACTTTTCATGGCAGGATGTCAGCTCCTTCTTAAAGAGGAAAATCCAAAAGGTACTCCTTGAAACATCAGACTTGAGCAAATATTTATGTCTTCTCTCTTACTACCTAAGAGACTTCTGAAGTGTAAACAGCAGAAAGTTTATTGTTGCAAATGTATTTTATGCAAATGTCTTCAGTTTATATCTATAGAAAAGTTCATCTTGTCGAACTTGCAAACTGAAAAAAGAAAATGCATTTATTAATTCAGATTCTAAAGTGTTTTCTAAAAAAATTCAAGAAAATTTGAACTTAAAGGCTGGTTTAGGTATTCATGTATATATTGAACAATTTCCAAATCTTAGTATGCCTCTGATTTCATTCAGCTAGTTTTTTCATTATATGCTACTCTTCAGGTAATGTATAGTACAGAAGCCTAAATATTGATTATGCCTGGTAGTGTTTACAGTATCAGAATGTCAAGTAATTGTTTTTTGTCTTCTTTTCTTATCCATAAGAACTGCCAGCTTAGTCAAATCTCTAGTAATGCACCTTTTTTTTTTAATTTAAAGTTATTTATTAATGCAGAACTCACTGTACTTGTATATGCACTGAGAATCTAAATGCACATGTAAGGTGCTTCCTCTTAAATCAGATACTTTTTTCCCTTTGATCTTTCTGTTTTCATATGGCACCTTTTGTGTTTTCTTAAGAAATTCAACCCAACTTTGTCTCATGTTTTAATACTGGAGTGTGTTAGGTTCTCAATTTGTGTGGTGTGTTGGATTGGGGGTGGGAAGAATGTTTTGGTTGGTTGGGTTTGGTTTTAAGTTTTTATTTTTTTTTTACCCAGTGATTTCTCCATTATGCAGGGTTTTTTCCACTTACAGCAAATATTTTCTGTCTCCTGTCTGGGTGAACAAATGATTGGTGTATCTCTTTTTCAGTGATATACCAATCATGTGAATATCTCCTTCCCGGTGGGGTTACTGAATTCTGGGACACTTGAGCATTTTGTGTTTCTTTCTTTTTTGTTGTTTGGGTTTTTTTTTCCCTAAATGAATTTTTAAAGGATGGGGAAGGTGAGAAAGAGGTTCGGTGTTCATTTCTCTGTAAATAAGTTGAGCAAGGCATGTTCCCATTTTAAAATTGAAAAGTTACTCTATTGGTTTACTTCCTAATGCTTTGAATTCCTGAATATTCAGTGTCTTATGGGCCATTGTAATTAATATACCAGGAACAAATGGCTATTGTCTACCCATCACAAATTGTATACTTATATTTATGCTGTTTGAATGACCATCGTAGACTTGAGAAGGGAGAATTTCAGAAACTGCATTTGAGGGAGATGGCTGCCTCATCAGTGTCCTTGTGCTACTGGATTAGGCCAGGGATGACCTCTTGAGTATCAGGATCAGGAATTGGATTTCTTCAATTGTGTAGCCCTGAACAAATACCCTGT
Organism: Pachycephala philippinensis; assembly: GCA_013397055.1. NCBI lineage: Eukaryota > Metazoa > Chordata > Aves > Passeriformes > Pachycephala > Pachycephala philippinensis. The sequence goes on from VWZT01001135.1 coordinate 546,576, forward strand.
GGTGTGACAGAGCTGACAGCTCAGGAGGTTTATTTGAAATGCCCATGTGCTGCCTTCATCTCAGTAACTTCAAGCCCACCAGTGCTTCTGAAGCAGAATTTCTATTTACTGTCATCAAGATTCCCATTTCTGTACAGTCTGTGTCTTCTGACCTGCAGAGCCCAGACTTCCCTCTCTTATCCATGTAATTATACCTCAAAGTAAGGGTTTGGGGCTTAGATTATAGCCAGTAAGATCACTACTATGAATTTTGAAAATATTATAACCCGTTATGGAATCTACATGATTCTTTTTTAAGGACTGGCTTCTGCCTGTAGAAAACAGTTGTGTTGTGATCTGCTTCCCAGTTGCTTTTCAGTCACAGGAGCACTTAAAGCCAGTTAGCAGTTGGTTGACAGTCTGTGGCAGACAGTGATGAAATGCTTATTGCAGATAACTGCTACAGACATAACAAGCATGCAGTATTTTCTTTAATGCTCTCTCACGTCTCTAAGATGAAAGAAAATTCTTTTATATGCTTTATCCTCATGTTGAAATAAGACAGATTGCACTTCAGAACTGAATACATCTGCACTGTGATTGATTACAAAGAACATCTCAGCAAATATATGTATTTATCCAATGACTCTAGCTCCCATTTTCAAGATATTGTAATTATTTTCTCTTTTAGACATTATTTTTCTTCAAGGAACAGAAGTCATATTTAAAGTAGCACTGAGCCTGCTTAGCAGTCAAGAGACATCTATAATGGGATGTGAGAGTTTTGAGAACATTGTTGATTTTCTTAAAACCACTATTCCAGATATGACTAAGCCTCAAATGGAAAAAATTATTACTCAGGTAAGGATGTTTTTTCTCTTTCCTTTCCCCCCCCCCCATTTAGTTTACTTTAAAAGGATCATGCCTACAGTGTAAGCAAAAGTCTTCTCAGAAGAAGATACGAAAACCTTCTTGAGAAATATTGTCTGTGGCTGGAGTCTTCATCTCTATACCTAAACTTCCTCTGCATTGAAGCTGCAAATTGAGAATGAGCCTCAGTCTAGTACCTTAATTGTGAACCTGGGAGCAGCTTTCCCCCTTCAGGTGGTAGTTCGGAGATAATAGAATAGCTCTAGAAAACCATGTGCAGGAGTGGAGTAAACACTTATGCATTCTATGGCTTATTAAGGTTTGAATCTTTCAGGTGCTTTTAGATAAGAATTCATTTTTAGACAATGTAAATCTTCATTTCCTTGTTGCATTGACTGGGACTGCTGTGCTAAACCTGTGTCAGGCACTTCCGTGTCTGTCTTCACGACTCATTGATTCTGGCAATGATAGAGATGGTAGTTTAATACTTTTGATCCTTTTAGACATTAAATCTCTTCTGTGCTCTGCACAGGTTGCAGAGCAGCCGTGCTGTGTGGGCATGGTAGAAATGGCTTTGTGCAAAGCCAGGTCTGATAGAGTGAAGAATGGGTTATGTTGCCTGCAGAGCTGAATGTAGTTGCATGCAGGTCAGCTCAGCTCAGCTCTTCTGGCCTGAGGTGTGGTCTCATGCTGAGCAGCCTTCCAGATCTGCATTCATGTGTAGACTGTCTGTATCCTATTGCTCCTACCAAGCCTGGCTGCAGGGAAGTTGTTTGGCTATCTCAGTCTTGTACTTCCCAGGACCATCCCCTTATAATGGGTAATGAAAGAAAAATGTAGACATTATGCAGGTCTGTAATACACTGATGATTGATCCGGTAGCTATGTAGAGGTAAATGGTACCTACCCAGCTTGAACACTACTTAATTTAAAGTTTTATCTCATTTGAATAGAATAGAACAGTGAAAGTAATACAGAACTTGGTTTTTCAGGGAATCTGTGTGTGTGTGTCTTGTATTGGTGGAATATTTGTGATCTCTAGGATAAGGAACAGAAAATTGATGTCACTGTAGACATCCTTCCAATCCTAGTCTAAAATCTTTGGTAATTTTCCGAAGCTGAGAGGCTGTGACTAGGTGTGTGAACAGATAAGGGTCATATGATCCCTTCACTGTTTGAGGCTCAGTTCTGTAGTCTTCACAATGCTTTGTCCCTAAAGTATCCCAATAAGAAAGTAGTGTGTCATCATGCAGAGATAGAGCCCATGGAAAGTGTAACCGTGAAGAATGTCTTCATAGAAGTCTGTAAATGAGCTCTTGGAGTCAAGGGATCCAGTTTTGAAGGTAGAGATCTGATGAATCCCAGATTTAAAAATTTTGTCTTGAACTTCTTAATATTCCTGAGCAAGAGTCAATAAAATTTGGTCATAAAAATTCTTGGACTGAATAAGACTTTTTTGCAGATACATCTCATAGTAAGAGATGGTATTTGGTTATTGTAAAAGGCATGATCGAATTTATTCTGAAGTCTGTGATTTATTTTGGCTGCAACTTGCTATGTTATTATGCTCTTACTGTAGACATCCCCTTAAATACTTTCTTGAAAGGAACAGGAAAAGCATTAATCAAGAAGAATTGACTCTTAGTCAAACATTCATGTGGAATAAGTCCTCCGTATTGTAGTTAAAGATGTTTTTGTCTCTCATGGCAGGTGTTTGAGATGGATATTTCAAAACAGCTTCATGCCTATGAAGTAGAGTACCATGTTCTTCAAGATGAACTACAGGAAAACGTGAGTCCCTGTGATGAAGGTGAACCCCTGGAGAAGCTGGAGAGGGCAAACAATCATCTGAAGAGGCAAAACATGGATTTGTTGGAGAAGCTACAGGTAAACGACTTAGGCTACAAACTCATGGAGAAGTCATTTCTATGATCCAGCCAATAGAAGAGAAAGGGTTCTTTTAAGTCCATGTGGGAAGTCTTCTTGCTGCAAGATGTTGTGCAGTTGAGCAGTTCTCTTAATTACAGTGATTCACTTCTACTAGGCATACTTCTAACTCCTTTGTCATTCCTCAGACTTTTCCTTCTTGATTTAGATTTCTTTTTTCCCAAAATCTCTCTGCCTTTATCTTCCATAAAATCTGTTGGCAAAATTTGTGTATCTTACTGAAAAATAAGTTCTCTGTCCTTTCATCTCTTTGCTTTCCTATTGGAAAGTTTTAAGAAATGATTCATAGTGGAGCAGACTTGTTTTCTCCAGGCCTTTGTAGGCAGTGTTTTTTTGTTTCCTTCTGCCAAAACTCATAGTCCTACTTTTGGAAGGTGGTCTCGCCTAGCAAACCTGACTACATCTGGAAGCCCACCAGACTTTGCCTGCTAAAGTTGTGCTTTAAAAAAGTCCTTCCTCCTTTGCTATTCACCCTTTGTCCCATAGCTTCACCAAGACTTGTTCCAGTGTCAGTATGTATTCTCTTGAATTTTCTTGAAAGGCAAGTTCTTGTTTTTTCATCACCAGGCTATTTCTTGTTATATTTGTTAATTTGAACAAGCATTGCAAAGAGCTCAGAAAGCACTTTCTGCTTCTGAAACCTGGAAATGGAAGGAAAAAAGGAAAGATCAAGTCCTCATTATTTTTGTGTTTATGGGCTAAGGGTGCTGTGCTGTGTTCTTTTGATACTGAAAATGGGAATCACTTGAACTTTTTACTGTTATTAATTTTTCTTTTTTATTTTTCTTTATTTATTTACTGCAGCTTTGGCTTTTACCTCTATTCTGAAAATGCACCAAAGGCATAGAATTGAGTGGCTGATTTGAAAGGCTCTATCAAAGCTTTTCTGTTCTTTCAGAGTGCCTTACAATAATGCATCTTTCTCGGTTTCTTAACCTCTTCACCTTTTTATTTGTGTAACTTCTTCATTACTCTGCTTGTACGCTTTCCTAGGAACAGTCAGAATTCTTCCAGTTCCCACAAAGGGAACTGCTGCTCCTGTGGTTGAGAGTTTCTTTGACTAGTCAGAGGAAGCTGTAGGTTTTTAATTGGACAATAGGGAACACAGTCTGCTTCTAGACTTAATGTCAAGGTTCTCTTTCCCTCCAACCTCTCCATCCTTCTAACTTTATCACAGAGGGTTCCCCTTGTTCCATCACTGTCACACATGTCATGTCTTCCAGTGCTGCTCCAGCTGCTGATTTCCTTTTTCCCACTCCAGCTCCAGTTCCTTGTCACTCTCAGCTGTCCCGTGCTTGCTGCAACTTGTATGTCTCCTTCCCTCTGTAAATCTTTGAGAAATCCTTCAGATTGATTTGGTCACTGTGAGGAGATTGTGTGTATGATGCACAATGTGCATTCCTTGTATTGTCTGCCTACACAGATGTCTTCTAGAAGTAGCTATGTAATTATTTCCTTAACAGATACCTTGTCATAATATTAAAAGAAAATTATTCAGAATTTATCAATTTATTATGACGTTATTGTTTACAGGTTGCTCATGCTAAAATTCAGAGTCTGGAAGCCAGCCTGGAGACTGTTTTGACGCGGGAGAACAAAATGAAGACTGTAATTCAATCCCTGGAACAGGAGAAGATAACATATCAAAAGACTCTTGAGCAGATAGTGAAGTATTTGCCAGCAGAAGTGTTGTCTGACTGTGAACTGCTCCTAAAGGAAGTAAACTACAACCCAAATAATAAAATATGGAGTAAGCCATAAACCAGGGTTTTCTAGGCAGCATTTCTTCAAAGAAAAAAAAAGGGAACGAAAAAATGAATATGCTGCTTTCAATAGCTACTTAGCAATAGGCAATGGTATTACCCAAAAATAGTGCTGGGACACTCATAGCTACAGATGGGTCTTCAAGTGTCAGTATGCAAATTCAGGCTATTAATTTTTTTATGATTATGTAAATAAATCACAAGGGGGAAATAAAGGATTCTCACATGTAATTATGATGAATAGATGTATATTGAGAGTTGACCTAGAGGAAAAGAGAAATTGGAGTAGACAAAGATAATGGTGATCTGCAAATTCACTCTGGATGTGCTTGTCTTGTAGTGAAATGAGGATAGTGTGTCTTTATATATATGTATATTGAATATGTTAAATAATACTTGAAGAAAAAAAAAAGGAGAATGTAATTTTCCCTCCAAAGAGCAGCATGTTTCACATCTGTGGAAAATCCGTGTGAACTCATGCGTGCCTCTCTTTTAATTCTACTGACATTGTGAGCACAGACCAATAAGCAGAAAAAGTACCATGACATGATTTGCACAGAAAGAGCTGTAGTGCCATCCGCTGCCTGGGCTGTCCCAGTCAGCAGTGTAATTCCACGTGCATGTTGGAACTGGAAACACAAAAGCATTGCATCATAGCTCCGCCTCCGTAACCCAGAGCTAAGGAATAGGTGTCTGCACGCACTCCCAGAGCTCGCAAAGGCAAGAGCTAAGTGACTGCTGCTCCCTTTGCAGCCTGTTTGCTTCCACCTGTCCTGGGGCTGAGCGTGATGAGGAGAGGAAGGAAGCACAACAGTGGGATGGGATTTATTCCGATGTTAATTTTCCGCCAGAGACTTGCCTGTTTTACGAGTTAGGTGTGAAAGGGGTTCTCATTTAACCAAAGAAATGCTGCAAGAAGCCTTGTCTAATTGTACTGGGATGAAGAAGGCTGTTTTAAGTTTTATTTGAGAAGAAAATTGAGGTAGGTTGCAGGAAGTTAAGTGTGAGTGCACAAGAGAGGACCAAGCAAGTCTCAGATATTATGTACCTTTCAGTTTTCATATATACAGTGGCTATACATTTCAAAGGGGATCCTGAAGTACAAGCATAGTTTTAATAATGCTTTCCAGGCTATTCCTGTTTTAATACTGCTTTGTGGTCTTCTTTTTAAAACAAAAGTCATGAATTTGTGTGTTCTGGATGGAAGGTGGGATAAACTCTGATCATTTCAAGGGAGAAATTATGTTTATAGAGGTATAAAAAGTTGCATATAGATTTGAAAATGTTTTTGAGTGGAATTTTTAAGAAGGCTTAGACAAATGTGTAATAGAAGAGTATTTTGGAGTGCATGTCTGAACCCTTAATTGCGTGTTACAGTGGCTCATGTTATCTCTTTCCATTTATACAGTATTTCAGGAAACACTTATTCTTTTTAGCAAGGAAACCAATTAAGCAAAGTGCCAAATCCAGCAGTGTCTTTTTGCATAAGATTGTCCAATTTAGAAAGCAAGGACTGAATATCACTGCTTTCTAAGTATTACGCTTTATGTTACCACAAAAGTGAGGAACTACAACGCTTACTTGCTGCACACTGCTGTGGAACTTAGGGGCTTCGGCTCTCCTGGGTTTTTTGTTGTTGTTTTTTTATTTCCATGATGTTTTATTTGATTAAAGATACTGATTTACTTAACAGTCTCTCTTTTTACATTTGGGGTGAAAGGTCTTAACACTGTGTATAAAATTATGTGGAATCTGTCTAGGTATTTCAAGAATGTTGTATTGTACTAGATGGGGAAATGCCAAGTGAAAAGGCAGTTCTTTGCAGTTTTGTTCAGAGTGAGTTTTATCTGATGTGTATATAAAAAAATTAATCCCAGGAACTGCAGCAGCATCTATTACAAAGAATCAAGATTATTCAGATACATCTTTTTTTTAAAGATGCACTGAATGAGCTTTATCCTCTGTTTCACTTTAAATTTTTTTCATGTAATGCCTGGAGAAATTCCAATAAATGTCATTGCTGCATTTCCCATAGCCTCTGGCTCGTTTTATTTTTCTACACTTCAAGCACCAATATAATCCTCAATACTACTGTTCATATGAAATATGAAAAGGATCTGGGTTTAGTTTCTAGCTGTGAGGAAGAAAACCTGCAGGATTTGTAAAACTATACAGAGTGCAAGGATATATATTCTTCTCAGGGAGAATTATCTTGCATTGTTCTTAGCTGAAGATGAAATTGTTAGAAGGTATTTTTGTTCTGTAGCAGTTCAGTTAGCACATATGCATGTTGAGAATAGTAATTTGACGAACTCTGCTCTGTGCACCTAGCTTTGGAGAGGGAGGAGAGTGCAGCAACACATGGGAATAAACTACAGAAGTAAAACCACAGTGAGGTAAGTGCCTCATGGCATCAGGACACTTCTCATAATGTTTGTGTGCTGAACCCAAGAGTGCCTTGTAACTGGATATCTCTAGGCTGTGTACCTTGAAGTCTGCACTCAAGTGCGTATCCTCCAGACCATCTTCAGATGAATAACCAGCAAGATTATCTAGAAGACTGAAAGTCTGTCTGTGTCCATCTGTCTACTGTATAGACAGCTTTACAGCTGTCCTGTGCAGTTGCACTTGTGCACCTGTGAGGAGGGAGGTCTTAAGGTGCAGTGGGCCAGAGGCAGAGCTGCAAGGGTAATTGCTTGGGAGAAGGGGCGTTTCCCGGGATCAGACAAATTGCTCTTCTGCTTCCATATCTTGTTTTTCTGATGGGAAAAAAGTTTTCAGAATAAAACTGGTGTTCTCTCTGAGCTAAGCGCAACAGAGCTCTCAATCTTTACACTAAACTTGTGGAGAAGTAACTCTTGAGGAAAAAGTATCTGCTGTTTTTAGAAACAGGTAACTTAGACTGCTTTCTGCTGGTAGAGGGCTTTTTTCAAAGTCTGGGAAGACATATGTCCTTTTAGCTAGCAAACTGGCTAGGAATAGAGCTGAAATAAGTCAGTGTGGTAAGATGGGCTAATGGAGGAGACTCTGATATTCTCTTCTTTTATGGATGAAAAACCTGGCCAAAAAGTTGTTTGTTGGGGTTTTTTTCTTCTCCTACAAAGTAGAGTATTTATTTCTCTCCTCAACAGAGGAATGTTTATTTAAGGTGCCTGAAAGTTGCATTTGTTCACTTTTGTCTAAAAAAAGCATTAGTTTTTACTGAAAATCAACTTTACTTGAAATCACAAATCTAGTTAATCTTAAGTGGTTTGACTGTACCCTCTTCAACATGACACTTCTTAGCCCAGTATCACTACAAGAATGCTGAACAATTTGTAACATACAAAAGAATTTCAGCAGTTTGATCCAAGAATTTGATATTACTAGTGTGATCCAGAGGGTCTGCATCTGGACACTTAATCTAAACCTGAAACCACATAGGTGTTAGTGTGAATAGCCTTTTCTGTGCTGAGGTGAATAACCCCAGGCAGTGTTGATAGTGATTATCCAGTCAGTCTTTGTAGTCATAGATGGGTGTTGACAGGCATGTGCAGGCTGTAACGTGTCAAGATTTATGCCAGGCTACACCATCCTTTAGAAGAATTGTAATTGATTCTGTGCTTCGTCTTTTACTGCTAGTGTTAGCTATTGAATGCATTTAACATAAGCTTTTCCTTCCTCAGTCTTTCTAGTGACTAGAAAAAACAACATTTAATGCTCTTTTCAAAAAAGACATACCCAGTGTTTACCTATATCCTTGCTCCAGTGTGCAAGAGAGAGTTTATATGTCTAAAGTTTAACATGTTAGCTCACTCTGTGTGGAAGTGTATTGAACTCTGCAGTGACAGTAAAAAGCTGGGCAGTGAAGCAAAGATGCCTGGTGCCTTGAGCAGCTGATGGGCTGTGTGCTGACTGGCTTGCAGTGTAGTAGAATCTGGACAGATTGGCACTTGGTCTGTTTGGTTTTATTTTAATGTTGACCTTAATTGTGGATCAAAGGAAGGAGCTGGCAGTGGTCCTTTACCAAAATGTTGTGTTGGCATTTCCTTTGAGTTGAGACGTCTTCCAGTCCTTAACTGTTCTCTTCAGAACTCTTGCTCAGCAGCCACTTTTAACAAGAGATTTGGGAATTGTTGTTTGTAGTCTTACCATTAAAAAAAAATTCTCCTGGAGCTTATCCAGACTGTTTCTGTGCTCAATTTGCAGCTTACTCAAGTCTTCACTCTGATAAAGGAAAGAAGGTTTTATTATATAGGTTTTATTTTTGATGAGAGCGTGTGCTGAGAGAGGACACAAGTGCCATACATCATTTCTTGCTGAAACTTACACAGGGAAAAGTATTCTGTGCCTGATGCACCCCAGAGCGTGGTTGGGCCCTTTTGCTGTCATGGCTACTGCTGGCTCAAATTTAACTTGCCATCAACCCAAGTCCCTGCTGATCACTTTCTGCAGGACTGCTCTGCAGCTTCTCATCCCCCGCTTTGTACATATGATCAGGATTGCCTGTTCCTAGGTAGAGGATACAGCACTTGCTCTTGTTAAATTTCATACAGTTGGTGATTGCCCAGCTCTGTGGTCTGTCCAGATGTCCCTTCACCCTTGAGGGGGTCCACAGCTCCTCCTAGTTTGATACCAGCAGCAGACATGGGGACTACCCTGGGGACAGTGTGAGGTGCAGACCCAGGCTAGCTGGAGCCCAGAAGCAGCCACAGTAACACCACCCAAAGCCTGGCTTGCCAAACACCCCGGAGCAGTCTGTGGGAGGCGCTGGGCAGGCTGGCCATCACCCCCGTGCTGCATGTTCGGGCTCCTTGCTGCAGCTGAGGCAACGCCTGGCCTGGGCACTGAGTGCCCATTTGTCCTGGGCAGTTTGTGCTCCCGAATGTTGTCTTCCAGTTCAGTGTTCTGTGCTGGGACAGCACTGGGATGGAAACCAAACTGGAGAAAGTAGGGATGAGGGGGAGATATCCTTTGAAGTGCACACCTGATTCTAATTAAAAACGCTGCTGTGGGCAGGTCCCCAGTGCCAATCAGGACTCCATTGGTACTGCTCCTGGAGGATACAAGACTAGTTTTGTGTGGAGCTGCTGGGCTGTCTGCATTATCCTCTGCTGCACTCAGTAAAGGGTGATTTTTTTTTTTTCCCTCCCCCAGTGCTACAAAAGAACATATGCCTTCATTTTTTTTAATGATCAATCTGCTAAAGTTGATGTTCCGGAAGAAATCGTAGTTACTATATTTGTGCTCGAATACTGCCCACGAGGTGTCACTGTTGGTTTTGTACATGCAGCTCGTGTGTGTGGTGGTTTGGTTGTTGCTGTGGCTCTTATTTTAGAGAGGAGAATGAACTTAGTCTCCTGTCTGATGAAGCATGATGCTCTATTTGCATGCTGTTTGTAATAAAATGTGATGTTTGAGGTCAAAGACGTTATTATAATGAGAGGACTTACTAAATGACGTATAGGGCCTTCTCAGGAATGGATGTCTTACAGTGTTTCATCTCTGCTCCTGTGTAAGGGAATTATGGAAGCACTTCATCCTAAAACCGGCGTATATTGTTCCCAGCAATCTGATCCCAGGTGTCTCCTTTTGTACTGTTCTGTTTCAGCAGAATTTGTGTTTCTTGAATGCAGCATTGAGTTGATCTGGTCTAACTGCTGTCTGATTTCACACTTACCCTTTTTTTGTCTTCTTAAAATAAGGTTTCCTTGCAATAAGCTTCCCCATGTCCACTAAATCTCAAATAATCAGTTCTTCTTCCCTGGTTTTCTTTTAATTAATCTTCTGGGGTTTAGTGGTCGAAAGGAAGATGGAGGATTTGCTCCTAATTTTCTTAGACCTACAGATAAAACATCATTTGCTGCTTCCATTTTCCAGTTAACACATTTTCCCTCCAACAGCATTGCTTTCATAGCGAGCACTGTGCTCACTCTGAAATGTGAGGACATACTCAGATAATGTGATGTTCCAACCACCCAGACACAGCTGTTCCCAAATGGGTCTGGACAACAAGCACAAGTCATGTTTACCTCCCGACCAGAGCCCCCTGTTCAAATCAAACTCAGGTAATTATGGCATCAGCAATTCTCTGGGGACCTCTGGGCATAGGCAAAGAGACCACAGCCCTTCTTCAGTGTGTTTGCATTTCTGAAAGCACCAAATTATAGATGGGCCTAATGGGTTGAAGGTGCTTAAAGTAGGGCCAGTGCACTTCATGTGCAATATACCATCATTTGAAAAGCTATCACGTTGTGGAAACATCATTCAAGTGCTAATTTAAATAATACTAACATCTGAAATGAAGGCATGTTCTGACATTTATAGGTTTAATGTCTATTTCTGCACTCTACCAAAATAGATGGGCTGTGGGTGGTTCTATGATTATTGCTGTGCATTAGCAAGACAAAAATCGTGTAGGCAGCTGCTATTATGCCTGAGTAAATATAGATGAGGGAGAATCTACAGAGTAATTTTTTGATGTCACATGTTTATTTAAGATATAATTAGGAACAATGTTAGCTTCAGCAGTGCTTAAGGCTTTGAAGAGGGAGAGAATATCTTAAAAATTCAGTGACCGATATGCCTTCATACTGCACAGCCTGTGGTCCTGGGAGCAGGGATGGGGTTACACAGTCCTGGGAGCAGTGATGCCCTGCGGCCCTTTGCCTGCTGAGCAGTCACAGCTGTTGAGGCTGGATGCATGTCAAGCCATCATCCTAACCAAAATTTGTGACCTTTGTGTCCTTTTCCATTGTGGTGATCCCGAAAACTTCAGAGGGCTTTGACAGGCTGAAATGGGTATTTCTGGACCGACTTTAGATATTGCATGTCGTGGAAGGAGGAAAGGTAGCAGTTTTTTTGGAAGAACATAATTTTATCATATTTTGCTCTAGACAAGTAAAAGCTATGTCCTTCCTACTCTAAACGGGAAGGGAAACAAGGAAAGCTGAGCCACTAAACTGCTCACAGTGGCCTAACTGCTTTTAGTCCTTTATATCCTTGGCAGGAGGACAGGATCCTGCTGCCTGTCTTTTTTTTTCCCTTCAGGCCAGCTGGCCCCCACATGTGTAGCCACTGTAGTCCTGTTTGCATTCTTCATGAACGGTGAGACTACTGACCATTTCCTTGGCTTGTGTGTGTGATGTTCTTACCAACCTCAGCCTGCTGGAGAACCATAGCATCAAATCTCTTGTGTTTTCCTAAAAAACGTATTTCCATTAGGTCAATGGACAGTAACACTGCATTCCACCTTTTGTGAAAAGGCAGAGAGTCTTCTCTGGCTCTTCCTTGGGATTAGTTTGCACACTCCTGCAGAAACTGTGCACAAGCAATGCCAGAGGATGTTTCCTTTGCCTGGCCACAGCTGGCCACTCATTAAAAGGTCCAGGGTTTGCATGTTGGTAACACCCCCAGTACATGAAGGTGTTGGGTTTTTTACTTTGAACTGTCTCTCAGTGGAAGAAAGCCTGATGCAGTTGAACAGCCCTGGAGGAAACTTCAGCTGAGGGGACTGCAGATGTGTAAAGTGGTTGTGTGGGGGAGAGCAAGAAGAAATGGAATTAAGGTAGGAAATCATAAAGCAGATGTGACAAACACTTCAGCTTTTATAGCAGCTTATTTATACCAAAGCTCATGATACCATGTCAGTTTTTGAGGAATTCTGGCTTCTTGACCTTTGTACTACTTACCCCTTACAAAAAGTATATATTTTTCCTAGCACCACGTGAAATGATCATAGCATCCTAGAGAGCCAAAGTGCTCAAATGGTGCAAAGCTGCTAAGAGGAGAACCCTGCATTTGGGAAACTATATTTATTTGTGATGTAACAGAGCCTAGAGAGATGTTACAACACAAATCTCATAAGATGGCAAAAGATGCACACTGTCCCAAAAATTTACCATTAAATCAAAGAGGTGGGAAGAGCAGCATTGTCCCAGGGCAATTATGATCAGTTTAGGCAGATGTACAGCTGTATTTTAAGTGCCTGTTTTTAGAGGTGGGATGATGATTTGATTTAACCTTCATCAGGCTTTTTGGGTCAACACTGACTTTGTAGAGGCACCTCCAAAGAGTAAATCTGATTCATCTAATTTTGATGTCCACCTTATTCTGGCTATGCTGGGTCCTAAAACATTTAATCCTTCCTCCTCTCCCATCCACTTCAAATACCATCAAGAAAAGTATAGGTGCAGTACCTCTTTTCACACCCTCTATATAATAGCCTAATGGTTAGCACAATTGTTAAGGAAACAAAAAGCCTGATTTCTGGTCAAAAATGCATCTTGGAAAAAAGCCACCATTGGAAACGTGTAACATGGACAGCTTCCACAGCCTCTTTGTTTATTCTTATGCTTAAGGGATTCAAATAATGAGCATGACTGAACCCTCAAAGGATCTCAGTTACTGAACCAATCTTCCCCCCCTCCTCCATTTATGGCATGCTTTGAGGGAAATTATAATGAACATGCTATTAAACAAAACATGAACCCTCAGGCTATCTGGGCTGTGGCAGATCCTCTCTGCTCCTTTGAGCGTGCTCCCTCCTCTGTGTGAGCTTCAATCCTGATAGGACTTTCCAGCCCATTCTTGCTCCCAGACCCCAAAGTTGGGCTCTCTAGCCACCATGTTGGGGAGGGCAGGAAAAGGAGAAGAGGGACGTGTGATGCTGTCACTCTCTCTCCACACATGCCAAGACTGCTGTTCTTCAACTGCAGTGTCATCTGAGCTAGTAGTTTCAGGGGGGTTTATTATTGTTTTTATTTTCTTCCTTTTCTTTCCCCTCAGCTCAGGGGAGTCTGAGTCTGAAGAGAGTCTCAGAGTAAACCTCTGAACACAGAAATAAACCGTAGTCCATCCTGTGTGCAATAGGAAAATGAATAGCAATAAAACTTTGCCTGGAGCTGGAGGGAAAGGTGAAGGAGGATTTGCTGCTGCCTGGGGCTGCAGGGAAAGGTGGAGGAGAAGGATTTGCTCCTGCTGCTGCCTTAAGTAGGTAGAGCATGCTGGAGTTTAGGGCCTGGTTCCATATATCTATCACAAAATGAATGTGTGCTCTATCACCATCTGTAGTGTGTGCACAGCAGCAAACCACTTCAAACACAGCTAAAAGTGTACTGGCCCAGAGGCAGGGAAGGAAAAGGGGAAACAGAAGGGAAGGAGGAAACATATACTGCAGGAGAAGACAAGGGCTGGGGTTGCATTAGGCATGTGAGGAGAAACCCATGCCACTTTTCTTTGCCTGCTGGAGGTGCCTGTCCCCATGAGGTCTGGAGTCACAAATCGATTTGGGATATCTCTCTTGGGCTCTGCCAGCAACTCTCTCCAAGCTGTAAACATTTCAAGATATGATGTTTACTGCCCTTTCACAGTAACAACGTAGGGAGGAGAAAGCACCTACTAACAAAATCCTTTGTAGCCCTAAAGCACACTGATGGCACCTGCAATCATTGCTCCCCACAAACAGGGTTGCTTTCCCCACAGGAAACAAGTCACACCTTAGGTTTTGCCACAAAGTCACTTTAACACTGAAGTGGGTAAAACATTTTCCTCTTCCCAGAGAGCAAGTTCAGCAAGTTCACTTAAAACTTCTGAAGTCATGAAAAGGAAGAGGTGACCTTTTGAGCAAAGATCCAGTGCACGAAATCCCTGCATCTTTTTGGCTTGGCCTCTGACCTGCAGGTGAAGAGGAACTCTTGTTTTCAGAAAAATCCAAATGCCAAGTCAGGCAGTTGGAGCACCTCCTTGGCATTAGATTTCTATAGCCCTCCAAATGTAATAGCATCCTTATGCTCTGATTGTTGAACTTTTATTTTTTTCTTTAATGTCAGAAAATACATTGGTCTGTGCATGTAAATGATAAATATAATTTCATTACAGAGGGATCAAGGATGTGTAGCATATTTCTTTGATTTTGCAGGGCCAATAAAACTTGTGTACTGAGAGTGGCTTCCTTTAGTCATCCTTTTACAGAAGCTTTTATTACTTCCTTTGCCTTCTCACGAAAAGCCACACGTAGTCATGGCTATTATACCATGTAGGATTAACTGAGCTTGCAAAGGTTTGGGGTGTTGAGCTTTCTGCAAAGTCTGCTACCTAAGTATTTAAGCACTCTTCTCATTTACATAATCTAATTGTTACATTCATTGAAACCCATTCTCTCTTCCAAATCCTACATCTGATCTCCACTAGGTAAATGTCAGAGCAATTAGATAGAAGCGCATTAGATGTAGATGGAAGGGAAAAGAAGATCACCAGTTTCTCAGCAGGGTTCGTAGCCCTTTAACCACAGCACAGCGCTGATGTGATCACCAATCCTATCCCCTTATTCAATTTTGCCCCTAATAGCCATGGGAATAAAGAAATGTCAGTAAAAGTAACTGTTTTCACTCAATTCTTTCCTGACCACAGCCTGCCCTAAAAGCTTTGTTGTTTTCTCTGTGCTCTGCATGCTGGAGGGAAAGACAGAAGAAAGCCAGGTGGCTCACAGAGGGCAAGGTTCACCACAGCTGTGGCAGGGAGGGATAGAGGAGCAGGACATCAGGCTGAGAGAGATGACCCACACAACTGAGATGTGATGTAAAATTCAGAGAAAACAAGACCATGTCGATGTGCCCTCCCTGTCTGCCTCCTACCCCATGCTCCTTGCAGCCCTGAAGCCTGAAGTGAAGGGGCAGGTGTGGGTAGTGGTGGAGCAGCAGCAGAGAGAGCTCAGCAGAGGAGTGTGGGCAGCAAAGGCAAAGTGGGCTCCTGAGAGGCTGAGGAACAGTCCTCAACTTTCCTCTGCTCTTTCACCAGCTCTTTGCAGCCCTCTGATTCCTTCCTGTGAAGCGGGAATGTGACCCTAAGGAAAAGGAGCATAGGTACTGAGGGCTTAGGGAGAAGTCTTGGCGAGGGCACTTGTCATCGATATGGGAAATAGGCAGGAGGCAGCTGGGGATGTTAAGCTTTGAGAAACAACCTTTCTTTAAGAAAATGGATGGGGGAGGCAAAAAAACCCCAGAATTGAGGAAGCATAAATGTGGGTCGTGGAAGAGGTGTCAAACAGGACATCAGCGTTTCCCAGATGAAGGCTGAGCAATGCCCTCACTGGAGTGTGAGGTTCAACAGGCTGTACTAATAATAAAAACAAATAAATAGGGGAATGAAAAAGAAAGAAAAATATGGTCATATCTGGTAGCCATCAGTAGTCTCATGCTATGGAATACTTGAAGATGGTGATAAAAACATCTCGTGCTCTTTTTGTAAAACCCTTGACTGTGAGAGAACTTGGTAGGAAACAGTCAAAACTGTTAGTTGTTCTTCATTTTGTCTCTATCACCCAAATAGAAAAATAATGCAAAAAAAAAAAAAAGAAAAAAAAGAAAAATCCCCAGAATTTTATTCATTCCTCTAACAAAGAGAGGTACATGCACTTGCTGCTAGGTTTTTGGAAATCGAAAAGACCAATGAATAAACCCAGGCTTTGTGCAAATTTGTAACAAATACACAATGATAAAGTTTTATAGGACTTTTTGGTTAATCTATGAAGATCAAATTAACTACAGGGCTGTTGGCTGTGGTGTTTAATTTTTATCACCTTGATTGCCAGATAAATACTTTCCAGGGGCTCCCACTGAATGGAGTTACCCACACAACTCGGGTTTTGCCCTGCCTAGTCATGAGTTGTCACCTGAATAGTGCCACTGAGGTTTTCCTTGAAAACTGATGACTGGGAGCTAATGTCAATGGGGATCATTTCAGAGTATTAAGCCATGACTCAACTTTCTTAAATCTAAAGGAGACTGGGTGTATGTGAAGAATGACTACTGCTAGGAGCAGGATTGAAAGGAAATTACTGTATTAAATATATACTTATATGCTTCATGAAATGCTTAATAGAATGTATACTTATTAAAGTATATAGTGGAAGAGAATAATCTCACCTGGAATAGTTAGGTAGGACTAGAAATCTCAGCTGTGTCTTGGATGTCCTTCAAACCACTGCAAAGGGAGAGTGTCATCTCAAAGGAGGTGGGTTGGAGGACAGTTATTGTCCACATTTACCCCACAGTGTTTAGGGACTTTTTTGAGTATTTCTATGCATTCTCTGAAGTAGAGTGGGAGAACTCCAGAGGATAATCCTGGCTTTATGTTATCTTTGAAGCAGTTTAGTCTAGGACTAGAATTAGTCCCTGGAGGGACCTCTCTTGTTTCACTGACTTTTGAAGCAGTGTTAAATTAGTTGGGTGTGCCTAACTTAGTTGGGTAAACCTAGGCCTAAACAATGGAATTTCCCTGTTGTTGAACTGGAGCAAATGTTGCATGCTGTGTTGTGGCTGCTGAACTGTTTCTGGTTTCACAAGTCCCTCTCAGAACCTTGGTGGTTGTGATGCCTCTGTGTCAGAAGCCTTCTGGAGCTCTTGCCTTGCCTCAGTTCTCCTTGCTGATGGTGGTTTTTAGTTCTGAGTGGTTTTAGTCCCCAGGGAAAAGTAACAGATCTCACCAAAATTCTTCTTAGATTTCCAAATGAAACGATGAGAGTACAAGAAGTATTAGCAAAATCCTGCTCAACAGGGTTAAATCTCTGCTGCTGTCACAGAATTTCTCTGAATAGCAGCACTTACCTGTGCTGTTCGACACAGCTGGAAACAACAGGGTAAATATTGCATAAGGATGAATGCCAATATGTTATACAGCAGTTTTTAAAGGTATCTGCTCTATTAGTACTGGTTATTTAAATGAGAATTTTCCTCAGGAGCCTGAAAACAGCAAAACAAAATTTTAAATTTTTAATTTTTTTTTTCCTATGTGTGTGTGTAACTTCAATCATGCTTCTGTATTTCAGGGCTGGAATGTAATCATAAAAGTTAACACAGCTCTTCAGATTATTCTTCTTTCTGTAAGCATGGCTTCATAATGGAGATTTAGTGGGCTGTAAACAGGATGTCATATGGTGCTCTCTGTCAAAAATTAATGATGGCAATGAAGATTAAATTATTCTTCCGTGAAAATACAGCACATACGCAGGGAGATGTTTGCAAGCAGGCTTAAAATAGTCCATTCCCTGAGGACAGCCTGGGAGTTTACTGGCTGCTCCCTGTTCCTTGTGAGAGTCTGGGTCTACCACAAAGAGGAGCTGTGTTTAATTCCTGCAGAACCCTGGGACACAAAGGGAGGCTTTTGTTTCTCTGCCTTCCAGGTGGAAGCTGTAGTCTGTGGTGCCTGGATAATCTGATACTCAGCTACCTGCGGTGTGCTCCCAGCGCTCCAATTTGCACTGCTGGCCTCCATTCGCTGCCCTTCCTTGTCAGAGCTCAGAGCGTTTCAGTCTGTGAGGATTCATTGTGAATCTGGCTGTGCATGTTGAGGGGGGTGGAGAGAGGGGGAGAAGGGATTTTCCACAAATGAAATCCAAAAACCTGCAGCATATCTGTATGGAAAAGGCTTCCATTCCCTCATCTGCTCCTGATTTTTTTTCCCCTAGATGCAGCACGAACATGTCAGTGGGAGAAGAAAATATTACATTTCCTGAGACAGGTTTGTCCTGATGCTGGCTAGCTCGGATAGCCTGATGTGCCAAGCAAAGCTGTTTCCTGTGAGGCATGGTTTTCTGTAAATGCAGCTCTCAGGAAGCCTGTGGGGCTGCTTTCTATTTCATTTGTTGGCAGTAGATGGCTGTCTGCCTCTGCAGAGCCTCAGACCAGGCCAGAGTATTCCCCAAGCTGCCTGCTTCTACACTCCCCAAACCTGTTTTCCATATTACCACTCAGTAAAGATGTAAATATTAAGCAGAAGATTTCACGCCTTCCACAAGGGCACAGCTTTCTCAGTGAATTCATTCCTGGTACTGGGGAGAAAATTAGGAAACTACATCTTGGAGAGAAGACGTCATTGTGACCTTTCATTCCCTTGTGAAAGAACTACTACCAATATTTCAGCTCAATGATCTTTGTCTTCTCACAGCTTCAGCAGTTACTGGTTAGGATCCTGAAAAGCATCAGGTTTGGGGATTTTTACATTTTTTAATGTCTTCGTTTTTTTCTTAGTCTCGTGAGCTGCCTTGATTTTTTTTTGCTTTATTCCCACCATCATATCCTGTGTGTCTTCTCATGTGAATCCCCTTGTGGATAGATCTTTATAGCTGTATAATCCTGTAAGCCACCTAGCCCTGGGAAAACACATCTTTCCCCCTTGTTTTTGAAGCCTGTTGTCTAAGAAGACAATGTGCTCGTGTATGCTTAGAATGTATGAGCTGATAAAAGTGAAAGAGGGGGAAATAAGGTGACCACGGTACTGACTCCATCCCCTGGCACAGGGAACACAGTCCTTTGTGGCAGGAAGCAGCTCATTTCTAACAGGTACTGTGCTGGACCTTTGACACACATGGATGTGTAAACTGAGTCACGCCTCACATTTTAACTCTCCTTTGAAGCTCCGCCACAATAGCAAAGCAAAAGTATATCTGATATGTAAAAATTGACAATGCCTGTCTCTGCCCCTTCAACTGCTTGCGTATTTCATGGGGAAAATTACTCCCCTGACAGACTTAGTCTCTCAGAAAGCAGTGAATATTGTTGCTATTGCTCAGGAATTAGCTGAATAATGTAAATTATTCTCATAAACCAACCACTGTGCAAGCATGACTTTCTATTTTGACTTATTGGAGATTATCAACACTGGCTGCTATTTTGGGGCAGAGGTGACTTTTTGTTCCATAGGCAAGGGAACCCAGCAGGGCTTCTCAGGTTTGCCTGTCAAATACGCACTCTGTACCTGGGTAGATGTGTGGCACTTTTGATGTTGCTGTTCTTTTATATGGGGAATGGTGTCTTTAATGAGACTTTTTTCTTAGAAAAAATATTTTACTTTATATGCTAAGACACGGTCCTTGGTTCTTCCAGTTGCACTAGGGAAACACGGTAACTGGGATGTAGCCACCTAGCAGGGATTGTCTAGAAGACAGAGTGGGAGTAGAATAACCCCCTGTGCTTCTGTGACCATTGCCCAATACACTGTGTACTCCTGTGCTGCCTGCACCCATTTTCATCCTCCATCACACATACACTCCCACATTTTCCTGTTCTGGTCAATGTGTTGAGATCTCTGCCATGGTTCCAAAGCATGCATTTTGCATCTCTGGATTCAGCACAGCAGGTTTGCTTATACCCTGCAAGCTGTATAACCATTTCTGTCTCTATGAATGCAGGTAAGGTCTAAAACGCCTTCACAACAGAATCCCTTCAGCCCTGGCACAGATCAAGGATTTGCCACCTGCTCCATATATCCATGCAGTTTGCAGCTGCTTTCATAGCCCAGGGATGAAGTATCTGTGGGCCTGGGACAGAGACCAGATGTGTGGGCAGCCTGTGGAGAGAGGATGGCAGCATGCTCCAAATGGCAGAGTGAGGTGGAGAAGACTGCCATGAGTTATTGCAAGGCTGCCTTCAATTGTTGTTTGGTCTGGTGTGGAAAGGAAAAGAGATGGTCAGAGCTGTCATTTGTGGATCACACCTGCTATCCAGGCCCTCTGTTTACAGCTGTGGTATATCTTCCTCAAAAACAAAGCTTCTGTAGAGCGATGCCTGAGTGATTGTGGGAGGTCCTTTTGCTTTGAATTCTGTCCAATGTAGAGTGCTTGTCCAAGCATCCCTTTGTCACAGCTGCCTATTTCTCAGTAGGATGGACTGTTTGAATAATGTATTGGCACTTCTTGTAATGTTTGTCACACATATCAAGTGCAGATAGTAACAGCAATAGATACTGAACTGTATTTTCAGATAACTCGTCTGTATTTCTTCATCCATCCTCTGAATTAACTTGGGTTGGGATTCTTGCCACAGAAGGCCCAAGAATTGTCTTTAAGCCTCAAAGTAGAAGACAAGCTGAAGTTTTATAAATACTACCTTGTTTTTCTCTAGCTGCAAAACTGCTCAAGGAGCCCAGTTTAAGGGGTGGTATAGCTACTCCTCACACTGGCCTCAGGACGCGGGTGTTTACACTGCCTCCTGGATTTTCCAGACCATCGAAGTCAGTTCTGAAATGTGATTAAATCAAAACCCATTTTATTTAAGAAGTAATCTTCCTTCTGGCACAAGTCAATTAAGTGGTCATGTCTAGATTTTTAAAGGAATCCCTCTGGAATCTGGCCAAGGAAAGCCAAATTCTAGTATTAACCATACTAGAAAGTAAAGACTTTGCACCTAAGCAATGTGCAGCTCAGCTGAATCTACAAATGAAGAGTTGTGGACTCCTTGACTGGACAAGTAAAGGTAGTGTTTTCAAATAAACTATATTCTGCTT
Source organism: Pachycephala philippinensis (assembly GCA_013397055.1). NCBI lineage: Eukaryota > Metazoa > Chordata > Aves > Passeriformes > Pachycephala > Pachycephala philippinensis. The sequence continues at coordinate 567,395 of VWZT01001135.1, forward strand.
GGACAGTGAAATAGAATCCTAACTGCTGCTTCAAACCTGACCTACCCTGAAGGGAGAGTAGCAGAAAATATGAAATTTGTTGCTTGCAGCATAACTGCTGTGATTACAACAGAAGAAGCTCTGGGAAGACTGCTGTCCTTCATGTACCATGTGGAAAAACAGAGATGAAAACAGTCAAGAGTTAATGACCATCATCATATTTCTGTTGAAACAAACAAATAAATAAATAGAGTCCTCTGTAAGGGTAGCAGTGAACATAAATAAGGAATAACGTTGTCTCACTGTAGACAGTCTTCCCACATATGACAAGAATGACTCTTGAAATTATTGAGGGGTTTTGTGTATGTTTTGGGAATTTTTCAGCTATTATCCGTGTATTTCAAATAAGCCAAAAAATGTGGGTTATCTGAATAAAGCATCCAACTTTTGTCTTCTATTTGATCTTTCTAGCCATATGAGGAAGCCAGTCAACATCAGAGGCTATCTCAAGCCTAGGAGAAAGTAGCTGAGAGGAGATATCATCTTTCTCCACTGACTTATCTCAGAGAAAAAGCCCATGAATAATTTCACAACTTCCTAACACGCTGGATTGCAAATACACATACACTGGAAAACATCTGGTTGTTGCTGTATATTTTCAAATATTTTTTAAGTTCTTAATTGAATAAAAATCAAAGTGTGTTTTGCCTCAATCCCATCTCTTCCCCCAGTTTACTGAAGGAATCTTTTTCTGGATACCTGTGTTCAGTGATGTAAGCCCAGTCAATAAATTCAACTCTATGTATTCAGCTGCAGTACAGAAAGGCTAATACAGCTGGGATAGCAGACTTAATAACCTCTACTCTTTGTATCCGTGGTGGTCTCAGAAAAGTACAAAGGGAGATAAATATATCTCTTCTCATCAGTACAGGCTATATTTGGAAGAGCTCATGTGATGTAAATTTCCATTGTTTAATCGTTCCAGAAAAAAACCCAACATAACAAAAACAACCAAAAAAACCCCGTACAAGTTCTCAGCCCCTGAAACAATGATGGAAAATCATGGTGTCCCACAGTGGTCTGTGAGTCAATCTGTCCTTTGGGAAATTAGAGGTACCTTTGTGCAGCATTTACAAGATTACTGTGAAACTAAATGAGGGCTCTCTTTCACATTTAAGTTGCTCTTGAACCTCAATGAACCTGACGTAATAAGCAGGTCTATGTGTAGGGCAGCAGAGGCTGTCAAATGAGCTAGCGAGTACGTGCTGTTGAAACAGAAAATGGGTAGCAGGAAATGGCAAAGGGAAACGGACCATAAGAATGGTGTCTGGAACACAACCAGCTGGTCTTGCTTGCTCCATTTCTCAGACTGTACAGAGGAAGTGAAAGCCATGAGCTTTTTTAAATAAAGCTTAATCACAAAAACGGGCATCTCCTTGTAGTGGAGACTCTCTAAAATCTCCTTCTCTTTATTCTGGAGTGGGCAGGGAGCATGGCTGGTGTATTATGTCCATTTTCTTTTCAATACTGCAATTTCATTCACCCTCCCTACCCCTGCAAAGGCCTAGATAAAGTTTGATTGATTACCTGCTTGGATCTACAGCAATTTATCTCATTCAAAATGCTAATTCGGACCTATTCATGCCCAGGTGAGAGAATATAATCTTAAAGGCTTATTTAAAAGCCTCTATCAGTTCCTAAGTTCTTTATTAGCATTGAGGGACTATATTAAATAAACTCGAGGTTTTCGCCCAAGCATCGTAGCGTCACGCTGTGTCAGGCCCACAAGATACATCATGGGTGCTGTGACAAGGATGGTCATCTGAAACACAGGTTCATACTTGTATGAGGCCCAGTGAGGACACAATGCTGTATTTCACCACAGACCTTATCCAAAGTCCACAGAACTCTATGTCACAATTAGTCCTGAATTTGAATTTTTGTTGAAGTTCAGCTCAGAGAAGAAGAGCAAAGTGACAAAAACCCCCATTTCACTGGAGAAACAGCCATCACCTTAACAGATATATGGATAGCTTTGATTTATTTAGGAATCACAGGTAAGACTTCTCTTTATCACTAAGTCATTGGCATACAGAAAATAAGCCTGGAAAAGCTGAATCCGTTACACATTTCTTTATGTTTCACTACATGGGTTAAGATTTCAATTCCTGAGTATTCAACAGTTCCTTCAAAAGATGAGTCTAAATGTAGTTCATATTCTGGACTGCATTTATGTTTGGTGATTGGATCATGTCTCATAAATATTTGTGCACAAACACCAAAGAAAATGGTAACTTCTAAAGGGACTGTAAGACTTTTCTTGGGGTTGTTATGAAGGAGTTAAAATAATTTAAACATCTGAATTTGAAAAAATTAATCCCACTCTCATGATGTGATTGCCAATCATTATAATAGCATCCAGATTTTTGTGGACTGGAAAGCCCTTTATAGAGGAGGTCGGTATTGTTAGCCCTGATTGAGCTGAGGAACCCAGGGCAGAGCAAAGGAACTGGCCCAGCATCACTCAGTGATGGATGTGACAAGAACAAAGTCCAGATCCCCTTCATCCCAACCCAGTGAACTTTACAGAGGCCACTAAACATCACTATACCCATTTTGTGAAGGGCAAAAACTGACCCTAAGCAGAATGGAAAGGCATGGGACCTCTGTCCTAGCTGGCACCCCAAAACAGGGTGTCTCACCTGGGGCCATCACCTTCCCAGCTCAGACTCTGGGCATTCTTCCATTCCTTGTCCTGTTATTCCTCCTGATTTCTACATAGTCTGTTCTGGCATCTGTGAAAAAGGAAAAAAAAAAAAAAAGAGGAAAAAACCCACAACCCTTGGTTTTCTCTTCTGAATTCCAACCAGACCATTATGCTGAGCTGAACATTTCTGAATTAAAGCAAGTCCAACTGCAGTGGCCTTGCCATAGGCACACCGTAATTAACAGCAAAAATTTCCATATGTTCCACCCTTCACACAGACGTGACTGTTCTGTGACCCAAATGCTCTCATTTGTCTTGTGTAGGAGAGTTTTCACACTGGGGGCTACTTTGACTTGTGTCATTGCCTACATCTGCTTAGCTTTCAGGTGGTTTTATCTTTTTCTGTCAAGCCTCTGTGGCCACTTTCAAAGGCATTTCAAAGCTACTTTCAAAGGCTTGCTTCACCAAGTATTTTTAACCCCACTGCCTGTTTCCTCTTGCTTCATCTCACTGTAAAGTTATGATGCTGAATTTGTGATATAGCAATTATTTAGATGGTGACAGACTGGCATCATAAAGAAGAATTATGGCGACTTCACTGAATAATCAAGTAGAAGTAGCCTGGTTCTGGGTAGAGAAAGTTCTTTTTTAAGAAAACATTACTGTCTTCAAAATAATAGGAGTAAAATAGTTAAAGTCAAATTGCTAGTTGCATGAAGAAACCTTGTTACCTCTCTCCTAGTGAGCAAAGCCTTCCACTGATGCACAGCAGATCTTTGAGAAACATTCAAATCCTGGAATAGTGCTCATTCATTCTCATAGTGCTTATTTGTAATTTTCCCTTACGTATTTGGATTACTTTTTTTTTTTCTAACTGGGCAGGGATGGGACTTGAAGTCTTTTGCATGAGCCTTCCATTGCTGCTAATATAACTATTAGTGTTCTATTGTATGTGTGGGGCAAGAGGTGTTCATGGGCTTTATGGAGTAATAAAATAATGAGGTTTTGCCTCCAGCTGCCCTGAACCATCTAAACAAAGAAAGTGAGGCTTGGGTGAGGCTGGAAATAAACTGTCCTGTGGTAGTTCTGTACTATGAACTTCAAATGCAGGCAGTTAATGATATTTACTATTTGCTCAGCCAGTTTCTCCTTCTTTTGACCGAAGCACCTCCTGCCTCTAGTGTGGGAACAGGCTGGAACAGGTGTGGTCCTTCTCCCCCTCTCCTTCATGCAGGCATTGTACATTGGGGCAGCCTCTGAGAATCCCAGGCTTCTGACAAGATATGGCCTGTACAATACCATAAATAAATAACCAACAGGAAAGAATAAGACCTGATAATATTGTTTCTGTAAATATATGCAGTGAACAAATCACACCAAAGCAGAGAATTCTTGTAACTGGACTTCTACTGCAGAAATTTATCACTTCTATAGCCCTTGTATTCCTGACCAATAACAGCTGTTCCTGCCTTGGAGAAAATTGCTGTATTTATCTCCCCTTCCAGGTTCTAGTGATAGCTGTGTCTCATGGTTTTTGTGGGATGGTATTTTCCAACATTGCATTCCATCTTTTTGGAGTCAGTTGGAAACACTGTGGACATCCGAGCCAGACTGCTCTTCTTTAAGGGGGTATTTTGTCTGTACAAAGGATCTCTCTCCACCTTAGCTGTGGAGCCATCAGGGGTTAATGGGTGTTTCATGGGACTCAAGCCAGCTCTCTGCATCAGGAATGAATTCACTCTGATCCTGTTTTTGTTAAACCCTATGCAAATACAACATTCAACAGTTCTCTCCACCTGGCTCTGTACCACCTATCCTTATTTTCTGCTAACTCCCCAAAGTCCTAATTTGCAGTGCTGGTATGAAAAATCTGACAGGAACATATGACAGCTCTGGCCAATCTCTCCCCTTAGATGTAAGAAAGACAGTTAATAACCTTTTTAGAAGGATGAGACAAAAAGCCTGTATATGTTATCTCTATGTATTAATATGCTACATATGTGGCCTATCCACTGCATCTGTCTAGGGAAAACACAGCTTTCTGGTGTTGCTGTAGGCTGCTATTTTCACAGTGCAGCTGAAGAACGTGTTGGTGCCATCTTAGCCAGTTAGGTCAATCAGTCACCTGAAACATGTCTGTGCCCCAGACCATTCAGGCATCCCAGCTAACAGGAACACACCCTCTACAATCAATAGAATTTGGATTTTGTAGAGAGATTCTTCATATTGCAGATGATCTTAATTTTCTGTGTGTTTGGGAGAAAAACCCAATTTTTAATATTTAAAATAGTTATGAATTGCAGCTTTTTCCTTAAAAAATTTATCACAGATGTTTCATAGGTATTTTCTAAGGCATTTTAATGGACTGTGTATTCAGTGACTAATCCTGAAAGACCTTTGTAAGACTGCAGAGCTGTACAGGGGTCTGTCAGCATCAGCCAAAGGGAAGGCAGATTCTTGTGAACATAGATCCAGAGACATTTGGCACTGGTCTCTCTGTGATAAAAATAAGGTAAGATGCCTGTCTCTCAGCCTCCTTTTAGGGTAATACAACACTCAGAGACAACCTGGACACAGCACAGAGGTTTAGCATCAGCCTCTGAACTGCTGCAACAGAGGTGGGATAGGACTGTGCTGGTGCTGTGCCCGTCAAATTCCTTTGTCTTTCTTCCTTCCAAGGATCTGACAAGAAGCGCAATAGAGTGAAAAAAAAAAAGAAAAGTTTCATTCAAGGAGCACAAAGCCAAACTGCAAGTCAGATGTAGCTGGATATCCAAAAATATTAGCTTACAAAGTAGAATGGAAACACTCCACCCAAACAGAGTTCAAAATTTTTGGCAGCCTGGCTTGCTCCAGGGTTGTCAATACCTTGGATCAACAGAAATCAGTGTGAAGGGTTGTGTCTGGATGTGCTTGCTGAGCAGCCCAAGGCCGGCAGGTTTGCTGCAAATCCTCCGAGGGCTCAGCTGCCAAGCCATGGGGCCACGGCGTGCAAATCGGTTCCTGGGATCCACTGGCAAGGAGAGGGAAAGCGATGTGCAGCCTATTATCCTGTCTAAATATCTGTGGCACCAACAAACGCTTTACAATGATAACAGTTATTTGATTCCCCCAATTTAATTGTGTCACGAGAACCTATTTATTACGCGGCTGGCCGGTTTCTGAGGGCAGCGCAACAAAAGCCTTGGCATGGCCAGAGGCTCTGTATTTGTCAGCAATTTGCGAGGCTCGCCCCCTGAGCGCTAATTTTGGGAGGGTGTGAGAGAAGTGCCAGTCGAGAGCGCCTTGGTGAAGTGAGCAGCAGCGGCGATGCGGGGCTGCCCCGGTGAGCGCGGTGTGCTGGTGGCGAAGGCCCCAGAGAAGGGAACAAAGGGAGGCAGGAATCTGCTTCCCAGTCCGGGGGAGCAGGGAAACCGCCCGCCTGCCCATTCGCCGCACGTGATGGAGGCAGGAGCAGAAGGGAGATTTCCAATCCAGCTCAGCTGTCTCCTCCTGGTGCCGGAGCGCGGTTGCCATGGATATCTGCGGATGGGAGGGCACCGGCAGCGCCGCGGCTGGGGGAGCTGTCCGGGGTGAAGGATGAAGCGCAGGATGCCCATGGGTGCGGGGCCAGTAGCAGGGATGTTTCCAGTGGCAGGGAAGCTGAAGCGATTTTGGAATGGGATGAGGCCTTCCCCAAGAGTGTGGCATCCCCCCCACCCCCTCCTCCCACGGCAGCACTGATGGGGTGACTCTCAGGCTGCTGAGCCTTGGGATGAATTAGCTGTGCCCCAAGAGCTCAGAGGGTTATTTCTGAGCCATACCTCTGTTATTTCTGTGTGTGTGTGTGTGTGTGCGTGCCAAATTTGTCTTTGAAGCCCCTGGTTCTGCTCTCTAGCTGCAAGGCAGGTGCAGAGCTGGCATTGTCCCTAAAATTGGACAATTTGGACTGTGTCTGAATGTGTGTATGTGTAGTGCCATACTGGAGGTTATGGACTGTGGCTTTCTTCTCTCTTAAACAAAGAACCCAGTTGCACAACTTTATTTTTGTGACCCTGGCTGCTGATTTCAACGGTGGTTTTGGGTAGACAGGAGTATTTCTTGTGTGAATGAAAATTCTGTGATTATCTGAACCTGTGTATTTCTTTCTCTGCTGCTCACGTGCTGTGGTCCCAATCCTGTCCTATTCTACTGTTGCTCAGAAATGGTAAATGCCCATGTGAAGGATAATAAACTGCAGTTATTCTTCTGTTTTGCTGAATTAGCAAGAATGAACTCAAAGTATGCTCTTCTGAAACACTATTTAGTAATGATATGTGGCTAATATTTTTTTACAGCCCTGGTCCTTTCAAGCCCTGTGCTCATTGGGTTGGCCACTGCCACAGTAGTTTAATTCACACCTCTCTGTTTGAGCTCCATCCCAGCATGAACCTATAAAAAAGGATGGAATTTACCTGAAATATATGAAACACATAGATTTGAACTTGTAATCATGTCCTCCTCTAAGTCAGTCCTCCTGAAGTGCTGTTAAAGGCTGTGCTTTCTGTGGGTAGAAGCCAGCATGGGGCACAGAGGTGAGGCCTGCGGAGGCAGAACTGGCCTTAGCTGACTTGTGACTCATTTAGCTGTGATGTACTGGTGATAAACTAGTCTCGCTGAGGACACAGGATGGATTTATTTTCATTAAATGAAAAGAAATACATACATCATTGATTCTTATACACTGCGCATGGAAGCACATCAATGAAAATTTATTCCCAGGGGTATGCTCATCTGTAGGCAATGTTCCTGCTTCAAGATGCTTAGGAGCTAAGGAGTGATCCAGTGGACACGAATATGCTTAACCTTAGAAACATGAGTAATAGCCACATTCAAGTGTCATCAAAGTCAAGCATCTGCAGGATCAAGGCTTTAAGGGTGCAGTCTTGTAGAAACACTCCACACATTCTGATTTGATGAACAGAAGTATTTGAAAATGGCAATATTTTATGGCTAAGGACATTTTATGATATAAAATACTAGGGCAGCTATTATGTAAAATACTGAAGGCAGCAACTTCCCAGAGAATGTTTTATATGATGGCTTTCTACACAGGTGATTATGGGTACTGGTGGATTTTCACTTTGAGAAAGACTTTGAGCTAATAACAGAATAATTATTGAGTCAATGTGTACCTGCATGCACCCTTGGTAAGTGCAACATGTGCCCTAAACGTCACAAGACAAATTAATCCCTGGTGTAATATTGTTAATTGGTAGGGTTGTGTGAATGATTAATCCATTATGAATCACTATAAATCCATTCTAGCAATTGGGCAGATTTTCTTGTTTAGAGGAATAAAAGGAGACAGCAATCACGTTTCTAATCAGCTGTCATAGTCTAAATAATAAGGATAGTACTGAATCCTGATTTTCTGTATTTAATAGGAAAAAATTCTACACAAAGGCCAAGAAAAAGGGAGATAATCTAGCTGATATACTAATTTCCTAAAACTGTGGACACCAAAGCTATCAAAAATTCAAACCAGGAAGTAACTAAAACCAGATTTAACTGAATGTTAAGAATGTTAAGAGCATATTAACTGAAGGTTAACTGCATATTTTGAAAGAGTGGTGTATTTATATTGATGTACAAAATTTAGGTAATTAAATTCTATCCAAATGGGAATGAATACACAGCTAGTCTAATTACTCAAAAAAAAAAAAAAAAAAAGGTTGCAGCGATTAATAATAAGATATTTTGGGTAACACATAAAATTGCAGGGATTTAAAGGTAAAATGTGATTCCTTGGCAGGCAGAGTCACAATATATCTTGTCAGCATGGGCGGGGACCTGGCTTTGAGAAGAAATGGAGATCCACAACTACGATCTGCTGAACATTGGGACTCATCTCATATGAGGAATTTCTTTCATGTGTTCATGTGCTATCTGTCATTGTGTGTGGAAAAGCAGATAACAGAAACAGGAAAATTGATTTATGCCATAGTTTACTAAAATAAGCTTATCATTGTTTTGGAAAATGTCCTTAATCTGGTTCTCAGACACTTGTGTGTAGGAAAATGCCATATTCATCATGACATTTTACTCCCCTGTAACTTACTTCCCAAACTGGTCCACAGGCTCTTGTCCTGGTGCTTTGCTCATCACTGTGTCATTGTCCTGCCTATTTTTGCCATATTCTAGCTCTTTGTTCTGTCCATCTGCCTTTTGCAGTATTATTTCTTACTACCCACAGGACAGCACACACGAAACAGTTCTGAGGTGATTTAAGCACTTTACATAATTCTTAATCTGCAAGGAAATTTAATATGAAGTGTGGACAGAATGGAGATAGAGCCATGTTAGTCTCTTTGCTATTCTTCATCAGCTGAAATGGGCATTCAACTCATAAGCAGCACTGTCCTTTCTTAAGTGCAAGGACAAGCTAATGAGCCAAAGAAGCAAATTACTTAGGTCTTCTCTGCAGAAGCATGGTTTAAGAAGCATAACATTCCTTGTCCAAGAGAACAGACTTATCTAATACAGAAATCAAAGGAGACAGTAGTAGCTGACAAGTAATCCTTCAGTCTACAAAAGTTAAAGGATAATCACATTGGTGTTTCTTTATATTTTGATCAGAAAATGTTGAAGGCTGTAGAGAGCAATCGGACAGAATGACTCACTCTCTCCTCACAGTGCCTAGAGTACAGACTGGCAATGCAGTGTCCTGCCATATCCATAGAGCCCACTTCTGGAGTAAAGGGAGTACTCAATCATTAGCTGCATGCTGAAACCACCAGGAGTGTCATCTGAGGTGATTTTTGGTATGAAGGGCAGTTGACTTCAGTCTGGACTCTGAGTACTGGGTCATTGCACTGGAGAAGTTATTCCTCTTGACCTTGATGAAGGGGGAAACACTTCCCTCTACTCCAGTGCCATTGCATAGGTGTGACATTGAAGGCAACAAAGCTGCAGAGAAACTACAGTATCTGTGTAATGGTTGGAAGTTCCCCCATGGATTTTCCTCTGTTCTGGTCTCCATGATGAGGCTGGCTTTGAGAAGGTCAGTCTTGTGTTTTGTTAGAGAAATGTGGCTGCTACACCTTTTACAGCAGACAATGTCAGCATGACATAATAGCAGTATTTTCCTATTTTCTCATTGCATTTCATGGTGGCTGGCTGCAGCATGCTATGATGTAAATGTTGTGACACTATGGTGTGGGTGTCTGCAAAGCCATGCAGCGATGCGTCTCACAAAAAAAACTACACAGGAGTCATTTCCTTATTAGAGAATTGCACATGAAAGTTGTAGTTTTGATAAAATGAACACTCACATGCATAATTAAACAGCTACATGGTGTTGTGTGTTGCACCAATTTGATGATCAAGATGAAGTGCAATGATTTTCAAAAGTAATAAGGGAAATATAAACAGCAATAATATAAATATGTACAGCAGGAACAAGACAGAACTGACATTAGTTTATGTTAGAACAAGGGAATGTCTTTGTATATCCACAAACAATATGATCTCAATAATTTCTGAACTTGGAAAGAGATGTATAGTACATTCTCTCCAGCAGTAAGATTTTGATTTTCAGCTCATCTGCCAGAGAAATTACAAACAATGAGAAAGTGGGTGTGAGGGGAAAGAACCTAAGAAAATCCCATATCTCCAAGTGTCTTGCCATGGCAGTATGTTTTCAAAAGCCACGGTAGTAGCTACTCAGTACTCTGAGACATTCTCCATTGAAACAAACCAAAAATCATTCCTTGTCCAGCTTTAGGGAATCCCTTGTCCTACATAAGCAGTTAACCAGGGCTCTACTTACCGAGTCAAACTTGCAATTTGTTATGGGGTAGCTTTTCAGGACTTACTGTCATTACTGAGCACTGTTAAATATCTGACCCGTGGTAGGAATGGCCCATGATAGGCTTTAAACTGGTGAAGGATGACATGTCAAGTGCATGGGTGGTATAGAGGTGTGTCTTACTTGTGTCACTGAAGTGACACAAGAGATGGAGAAAGGAAGAAATACATGCCAGTAGATTGAGCCCAGGCATCTCTGTGGTTGTACAAACACACCCCCTCCCTTCCCTCTGCTCAGGCCACACTGTAATCTCAGAAAACCTGAAGGATGGAAAGCTGAGGGAAATCTGTCTGGAAATGTCTTGCATGCGTACAGACACAGATGGTGCAGTTTGAACTGACCAACAGTGCTCAGGAGAAGGAATGAATGTAATGAGGGACTTTAACCCACTTGAATCCTAATTTTTACGTGCTTGGAAACTCGTGTGAAGAGGTAGGCAAAGGTGCGCTCAGTTTGCAAGGAGAACGTTCACCAACAGCACAGGCATTCACCCTTCTGAGTCTGAAAATTCGTTTCTCATGGATTAGCATCAACTTCCTTGTGCATCAAGATATTGCTGGATTCCTGATTCTATTCTCTTCGCCTGCCAATGCAGCACACCAAGTGCTGACAGTGAGCTGTATCAATGCTGATATTCAGAGGATGAGCCCTGAAAGCTGGCCAGAAGTGTTTCAGCCATGTGTGCCTCCCTTTGCATAGTTTCTTTCTCAATATTATGTTAAAACAGTTCTGAGGCTGATCAGGAGAGATGTCCACCCACATGTTTGCATGACTTAGACTATTTGTGTTTATTAGCACTCTCTAACACAAGTCTAGCCTATCAAACATCATAATTCAGCACTTGATGGGCTAGTCTAAGGCTACACTTCATGTCTAGCAACACTTTTTTCTGAGTCTCATTTCAGTTTTTTTTTCTTTTGTTTTTATATCATTTTGGTTTTAATATCAGTCAGGGAATTTTGAGGCAATTGAAAAGCACTTGGAGCTTTATGATTTTGTCCAGAATTTTTCTTTAAATAATGAGTTCCTGTGTCCAAGGAACGGATAGATGTGTAGAGCCACAAAAATGGAAACCTGATTACCTAATATTTATAGCCTTTCAGTCCTTTATATAATGGTGTGTTAAGCTTCCCTCCGTTGCCTGTATCTATGCCCCTGACAGACACTTGGGCAAATCTTCTATTTCCCCCAACTTCCCATTCTTCAGCTGTTCCAAAGAGGACCATTCTCCTTCACTCCATCACCTTGAGGATGACACCCATGTAAGGAAATGTCAAGTAATTCACATGAGAGATAAAATAATGCCTCTCACCTCTTCTGGTCTGTCATGCTAGCTGAGTATTTTTCCAATGAATTTCCAGTTTAATTGTAAGCAATAGGGACTTCAAATATGGTTAAAATATGCCACTGATTCTGGAACAACTAGCCCCAATACATGAAAATAATTCTCTCCCGGAATTTGATGGTGGCCAGCTTTAATATAAACAGTCCCAGCAGCAGCACAATGAATAGCAAGCATCACTGTGTTGTCAGAAGACCTGTACCTGTAAAGGTAGTTCTCAGCTGTCTTTAAGACACATGGAGAGTGTTAATAACAACTAAGCAAGGGTTTTCTTCCATGAACTCCAAGCCAGCATCAGAGATCGTACTTCACAATCACATTATTACAGCAGTAGATGATCTATTGCCAACTACCTAAGTACAAAGAAAACTTGCTGCAGCTTAGAAGTGCCCACTAGAGACCAATGCTTCCCTGCTGCACTTCATCTTCTTTAAACAAGGGATAAATGCATTTCTTTAAGTCCTCACTCCTGGATTTTTCTTTTCATAATTCTCACAGTGGGGAGTGGCTCCTGCTAAAAAATAATTGTCTGGGGATTCAGGTCCCAGAATACTTGTATTCTCTGAGATATGGTGAAGGTTGTAGACAGCCCTGAAGGGGCTCTGGTGCATCCAAACTGCAGCTCATACTCCTTCTGGTCCCTTCACAGGCAGTTGCTTCCAGCATAGCCCACCCTGGCTCAAGGGGTAGCAGAACAAGGAGACACCACCTCTTGCTAATGTTGCTTCACAGCCAGAGATGCACAGGAAGCGATTTTCACATCTGAAAGAGAATCTGTGAGGCTCTTCTGAGCCTTAATCAGGATGAACAGGTGAAAATCTGTGGGGAAGGGAAGGAACAACTTGAAAGAAAAAAAAATTAAAAATGTGTTGGACAAATTGGAAATTTTTGTTCCAGATATTTAGGCTTTGTGAGTATAAATTAACTACTTTATAGAACAGTTACTTTCAACAGCAACAAGCAGCTATAATACTAATAATTAAAACATGATAATTTCAAGTCATAGAGGACAGTCTAGTACTCAGCAATACAACACTTTCCAAGAAAATAAAAAGAAAATCAGAGAAAAAAACCTCAATTAAGAATACTCAGTAGTGCTGCACAGAGATTTCTGACCCCATCATTTCACAAACACATCTGCTGTGCAATGAAGAGAGACCCTGGGAGACAAAGTTCCTGCCTGCCTCCCTCCCCTTCTCCCATCCCCACCTGCTCCCCTCTGGGCTGCTCACGTCCTTGCCACTGGGGCTGTGTGGCATAGAGGAGGAGGAGGCTGCCCCAGAGTGGGGTTAAGGAGCACGTGTGCTGGCTGGACACAGGCTGCAGTTACTGGTGTGCTGATGAGCTGTACTGGCAGCTGCTGCCACGGGGAGAGATCTTATTTTTCCCCACCTTTGCATCCCACTGTGCCCTTGGACCAGCACAGAAAACTGATGATCTTGTGGCATGCCAGTTCAGGGATTTCACCTGGCAGCAGAGTAAATACTAAAATAACAAGAGGAATATTTTCCTGCTAGCTTAGGTCCATTTGCCTAGAGATGTGCCAGCCCAGGGAAACAGGATGGATGGTGTTCCTTGGATGGGGAGAGCCAGAATTGGCTGTGCAGCAGCCACTTAGGTTAGGTCTGCTTATCCCGGAATCACACTGGGAATTTAGTCTGGATCAGCATGCAGAAACTTTTTCAAAAGTCTTTGAGGCCTAAGGTCCAGCTAGAAATGTGTTTCTACTCATCTTTGCAGAAGTGAGAAATCAGAGCTGGTGCTAAATATAGGCAAAATAAAGGACACAGTGCAGAAAAACAGTACATTTTTCAGCTTCCTGAACTAAGACGTGTGAGAGCATCTTGTACTGCTCCGTGCATTCACGTAATATTTGGGGGTTTCCTGCCTATCATAACATGAGGTAGGTATAATTCACCATGTACTATGGCCTAAAATATGCTTTTACTGTGAGAAGCAATAGTATAAATAGCACTGGAGTGATCCAGGATTTTTTCTCATTAGTTTTCAAGTTTCATTTCAAAACAAATGTTTGTTTGGGTTTCCCAGCTGTCAGGATCTCAGCTGAGATTCAAAAGACAACTGTACTTATTTGCATATCAGCACTGATCTTTTTTCTTCAAATGTATGACAGACTAATTTTTACACTGGTGACATTTGTCCAACCTGATTCTCTTAGGTGGATTCTCACAGTAAAGACAAAATGCAGGTATTACATCAATGCTTTTCCAAACACTTTGTAAATTAGGCTACTGAGGAAACTAAGGAATGAAGAGATGATACATCTTGTTTCACAGGAATACAGCAGACAAGCAGAAGAGATGCCAGCTTGTGTCCTAACTTGGTACTATCTCAACTAGACAATATTACCAAATGTTATTTTTTGGAAAAAAATGAATTATTTTTTCAATAGCAAATAGAACGCAGGTTTATATCTTTCTCCTGCTGATAAATTCACTAGAGAAGGAAAAAAAAAGCATTTTTCACCAGAAGGAAAAGGGTGTTACTACAGAGACAGCACATTTACTAACAACACTTTCTTTACTATAACACCTTTTCAAAATGAAACCCAACTTCATCAGAGCAAAAATTAAAAAAAAAAAAAATTAAACACCAGAGGATGTATTTAGCAGTTCTTTCTCTCTTCATGTTTTAGTGGGTATCTGTCTGCTCTGTTTCATCTAATAAAAAAAAAAAATCTAACAGTGTTCCTATAAGAGTTTTCCACAGTTTATATTGATTTAGAAACAATTTTGTTTAAGTGATGCAATCCTGAACTGCTGAACAACCTGAGAATAATCACTTTCATTGTTTCTTGAAGGGAAAAAAATGACCCATCTTTTTTCATTTGTTCATGTTCTCTTTTCTCCCCTCCCCTCTGTTAAATGTGTATCCCCAAGCATGTAAAAAAGCATCTTTTTGGCAATAATTTTAAAAGCTATTGCTAGCAGTTCTGGCATTAACTTACTATTTCAAAGGCTTCTCTGCCTCCCTGTCAGTGACTGAGCAAGGAGTCAAAGCAGCTGCCACTCCTGGGCTGTGTCTTTGTGGACCAGAGCAGACAGACCAGCAGGCAGGTCCTGTTGTTCCTCTTCAAGCCAGTGCATAGGTAAATCCCAATTCTTCATTTTGTGATGCGAGCACAGGATTTTATGGAAATCTGAACTGGCCTTTGACCTCTGCTTTAAATACACTGCAGATGTAGCTACTGCGACAAAAAAAAAGTCAGTCACAGACTGACACCCAATTGCCCTGGAGGAAAATTGGCAAAAATGGCTACTAGAAAGTTGTGCTAAAGAGTGAAAGCTTAAAACCTATGCTAAACATTGGGTATCTCCTAATGTAGTGTAGATCAATTGTAGTGTAAAAGGAGATAAAATAATATTAGTCTATCAAAAGGCATAACCTACTAGGAAGAATTTGATGAATAAAAAATTGATTTTCTGCCTTAATATAGATTCAAGCTTAAAAGAGGAAGACTATCCCTCTGCTATATATTTCATAGAGACATATTCTAGGTTAGGCACATTTGTCACAACCATTTTGCTCTATAAGATCCTGTGGTCAACTGTTTGTGGCTTTAACATTATTCATAGCAAAGAGAGGAAAATGACAGTGTAGACTTTTGTTTTGAGGCTCTAGGAAACAAAGCCTTAGGAAAATACAGTCATTGTAATGGTGATACTAAGGATTAGTTTAGTTCAACTGAAAATCTATTACACAAATAATATTCAAAGGCCTTTTGAAATATGGCCTTCTTTTCCTTCCCTATTCCTACAGTGTTTCCAGTATTAGGCTTTCTGTTATTTTATTACACCATGCTTAAAAGTTTATCAACCTACTGTGTAAGCTAAAAAGATAACCAGACATGCCTGCATGCAGAGAATCAATAGAACGATATGAAACAAATTTTTCTGTAAAGGACATTCAAAATGCAGACCTTTCTATTATTTCAAGATAGTTTGGATCGAAAGAAGTTCTAAACCCATATTTTAATATATGTAGTGTGCATGTAGATATGATAGATATGAACTTACTAACTGAGATGTAAATTGCTTCTTCCCTTTGTTCTCTGTTATCTACAAACTTTTGTGTAATAATATTAAACCTAGTCCCCCAAAACTGAAACAAGAGAGGTATATATTTAGGCACACACACTTACATACAACTCGAGAACCTAAAGACACAAATTCTGTACTACTCTTCACTGCTTCACCTCACTTTAGACAGTGCCAATAGGTTTGTCTTTAGTGTTTGTAGACTGACTAGTGCTGTGTGTCACTCAGGGAGAGGTAGAAGTCACTTCCAGGTTTACCAGTCTCGGCTTTACACCACCCATGAACTCCTCACCACTGGCTCTTCCTCTAAACTTCTGAGTAGCTTCAGCCTGTAATATGCCATACAACTAAAACAAAACAAATGGATCTACTGCAAGTACATTTCATTCATCCATCTAAATACAGACATACATTGTCTCAGGCTGGGCAAAATTCAGCTTATGGTGAGCAGTTGATTTCTATTTACAGTCTCAATAAGGCTAAAATAGGAGGTTTATCCCAATGGAAAGGGTAATTACTCAGACCTCCCATGGACTGCAGGGAACTACAGCAGTGCTGCCTAAAAAAGAAAGATCTGCAAACACAGAAGTGTTGTGCAGAAAACCAAACAGTAAAATTTCACTAAAATGATTTAAATTATTGAAATCAAGAACCTGAAAGTTGGTTATCTTGTTTATATTTGATTCCTCTACATTACAAAGTTGTCTGCGGGACAAGTAGGGGCTATCCATAAAATGTGGGCTATGTACTTAGGCGTACTTCAGGTTTCTCTCAGTTTGCTCCAGACTTGGGGCAGGGGGTTATTAAATGGACAGGAATTACGAGGGTGATTTGGGGTTGTATGAGCTCAAGCCAATGCTACAGGTGAGGAATGGTATAGCAAGTTATATATCTGAGATGGTCCCTCAGTCAAAGCTGGTACTCTGGCCCTTGGTCATTCTGGTTCAAGTTTATATTGATATAAATCAGAATAAACTTTGCTAGTGCCAAAAATCCTCTGCTAGCATAAAGTGCACTGAGATCAGACCTGGACCTCGTGGGACTGGGGTGGTGGCAAGTGCTTTTGGCAGATTATTTAATATGTTGCCCAAATCATCTGAGATATGTATTGACAATTGAACTAGTTGAATCTGGATGCGGGAAGGAAACTTCACAGATTTCAGCTTTGTTTGTGTGGCTTGAAAGCGATTCTCCAGGGTGCATCCACTACTTCTAACTGCTCAGCTGTAAGTCTGAATGAAGGCTGCAGAAACAAAAAGCTGCCTATGTAGACTAACCACTTGGCTCCACGCCCTCCTCAGTGTTTACCCAGGCTGCAGTCTGTTTTAGCAAAAGAAATCAAAGAATAAATATGCTCTGAGGTCTAAAGATTCTCTCAACTATGTAAAATCCAAAATAGGGGCTGGGAAGGGCAGCTGCTCATTTGCATTCCTGGCATCCACTGCTAACGACTGGAAGAAACCATAAGAAATGCTGGTTTTGAGATGCATTAATGTTTAAAGGAAAACCGCAGCTAACAGAACTTTTTTTTTCTTCGTTTTTGCGCTTTCTGTGCTCTTTAGACACATATTTGAGATGCCCTCATACCCAACATTCCTTATAGAGCACGTGTGTTTGTTTTATTTACTATGCTGATCTCTCCAGGCACTTTTTTCTAGGATGAGCTCTGCAAGGCTGTATCTTCCTTTGGCCCAGGGCTTTCCTCTCTCAGACACACCTGACTTGCCCTAGTGACTTAACTTGGGTGTTGCTCTCTCAATCTCTCAAACTCTCCCCCAATTTATGATGACTGCTCCTCTTCCCCTCCTTTCTCCAAATTGGAAAAAAAAAAAGTAAATGGCAAAGGTTTCCTTGCAGTAAAATATATATGTGGAACTTCATACCACAGCAATTTTCCATTTCAGACTTGCAGTGTTTCTGAACACACCTGGTCTGTAAACACCAGCACCTGGAGACCATTTATGTTTACATGAGGAAGTCTGGTCAGGGAAACTGAGCACGGAACTGGAAGTATGAGTTGCTAAACTTTCCCCATCTCTGCCTGTAATGATTTCTAGGCATATTTTGTCCAAACAGAACTTCCTAATGTTTACAGTATCTTGCTAATGTTTATCGTATCTTCCACCATTCAGGTGGGTAGAAGACAGTGGTGCACAGCTCATTTTTTGGACTGTTCCCCAGTTAGATCAACTGAAAGAAATGGAAAAATGAACAGCCTTTCATCTGTGTTGGCCAAAGAGAGCAAAAGAGCCCATTCCACACTTACACCAGTGGTTTTTCTCTGACAGCCAGTCCACATCACAAAGCACAAATATCCCTGCATGCCTCAGTAGGCCAACAAGGTGGAGATTCCCACTCTCTTCCTCTTTAGCAGAAACTGAGACCCTCCGCTCTTGTATGAGGAAAATATTAGTCCTGTTTTCTGTACTGAGGTGCTATTGAGATCTAATGAAACTTTCAGAGCAAAACTGAGCTTTTGTTTTCCCTGAGATTTGTGCACTCGTTGTCAGCTCTCAAACCTATGTGGACTGATAGTTTGAGTAACCACCTGAATCAGCTCTGCTTACGTATCGCTTTCCTGTGTTGTTTTTGTGGTGGCATTTCTTCGGCCCTGTTTCCTCCAGCAAGCCTCTTTCTCCAGTAGGAAGGCCAAGAGGATGAAATCCCAGCTCACTTGAAGTTAATGGCAAAACAATCATAGACTTTAACAGGGCCATAATTTCAGCACCTAACACCGTAAAGCAGCCTTTGGAATAACTAATTTCCTGAATTGCATTTGCTGAATATATGGTTTATTCCAAGGTTTCTAAGTAGTTTTTGTTCAGAAAGTACCCACATTGGCTTTTGGCTTTTTTTTTTTCTTTCCTCTGTAAGAACACATTTTATTGTTGTGATTTAACAAAATAATTTAAGCGTTTACCTTAATAAAGGATGGGATAATAAAGAATGGGATAAAATTTGCAGTACAATCACAATGGTACAAAATCACCACTATTAAGGTTCTATAGGATTCTCCCTGCAGTAGCAGATGTAATTTCACAAACAAAAATTCCCTCATGCCCCAAAAGCAGGGCACAGAACTGTCTTTTTCAGTAGAAATATGTTTTAGACTCAAGCAGTTGAGTCAAAACAAAGCTAAAAATCCTTACCAACTGCTCCATACCTCAGGACCAATCCTGAACCCGAACCTTTATTTTGAAGCTTCATTGAACTGGAATTGAATCAGGACAACCTCAGTCTCAACTGGCCCCAAATGAGAACCCAGAATCTTTTGCTGGTATGACTTCCTCCATGAAAATGAGATAGGTGTCTCATCTGAAGTTATTTTACCAACAACACCTCAAGCTGAAGATGCTATGGTTAGTGGGAAAGTAGGAAGCTGATTTATGGTCAGAGGGAGGATAGAGAATGTTGGCGAACACAAGGCCAACATGGTTCCAGAGGTCGGCGTACACCGGGCCAACATAATTTGCAGTACAAACTGCAGCATCATTTGCAGTAATCACGCATGGGAAGAGCTACAACAGCTCACTGACCTTATGGGCAAGAGCTACAGCGGCTCACCATCCCTCTTAGAGGCACGGTCGCCCATAAAGCAGTCCAATCCCAGACTTGCTTGGGCAAGAGCTACAGCGGCTCACCGTCCTTCCCAGAGGCACGGTCGCCCAAGGCAGTCCAATCCTGGACTTGCATGTGTAGGCTACTCACGGCTCTCCTGGGCACACCCCCGCCCAGGGATTACGCGCCGGCCGGCTTTTCCACTTCCCCCAAGTGGATTGCAGTCCGTGAGGCTTATACTGCTGGAGGCTTCCAGAGCTTCTAAGCCTCAGCCAGTTATCGCCGCAATACATACAGACACAGGGCACCAGATGTCAGAGTCCAAAAGTCCAGCATAGAGAAGGGTAGCAGCAGGCAGATGGTGGCAGGCATCAGCAGGTGATGGCAGGCAGTAGCTCAGCATCAGCCAGCATCAGCACAGTCGGCTCCAACTCAGCTCGGTATCTCCTGTGATCCTGTAGCACAGCCTTTTATACCTATCTCTTATGGCAGTCACATGCCTCTTGTTACCAAAATCACCACACCTGCATTCAATGCTGGCCTTCCCTCTTCCCAGGGATTCAGCTGTAACCTATCAAGGCCAAGGCTGCCTGCAGCCTACTCCTGCAACCCCACAGAGAAAATTGAAACTTCTTTAGAATGAGAGTAGATGGCACCATTTCACATGCAGCAAGTGGGAAGGATGGCACAGGCTGACAAGCACATGAGGCACAACTGGCTTGGCAGTGGTGTGAGCAGAGCGTACGAGGTAACTGAGACTAAGCTGTGCCTAAATGAATTTCCAAACTGAAGCTGTGACCCTCCAGATCTTGCCCCTTAGCCGAGAACTGAGAACACATTATCCAATAACACCGGCTTTTTTAGCAGTCTTACAGTGCAATATATTTAGCATTTTATTGCACAACATGCAACATTATATACTGCCATATATGATACTGCATATTACATAGGATGCAGTTATCCTGTGCAGTGTATAATTCATCTAAGTATCAAGAGTATGTGATTAAGCACATACAGTTTCCATGCGAAATATAAACTCCTCTAATACAAATCAGTAGTAAAATCAGCATGGCATATTCAGCGGAAAATAGGTTCGGCAAACAAGGTCAGTAAAATTTTTACCTTTAAATCACTCAGAGTAAAATAAATAATGTTTAACTCTGTACAGTCAAAGAAAGAATCAGAAAATGAAAGGAGTGACCTGAAAATCAATTAGCATCTTGGCTGAAAGCACTAATAAAGTAAACACAGATTGTTTTTCTGAATCATAAAAGTACATGAAGGAGAAACATCTCATCTGATGTCCACAAAGCTGTCTAGACATGAAATGCAATATTGCTGGTGGTAAATGCATATACCCCTTAATCAAACTACTGCAGGTAGAAACCTACAATTTTATAAGAAAACATCAAATAAAATTACAGTGCAGTTTATCAACAGACATTCTCTGATTATATTTATTGTGGGTTTATTCTGCTGAGTTGAATCCCACTAACAGTATTCAGGGAAATAGCTATTTGCGTGATTTGTGATAGTTATTTTTATTTGCATTTCAGCTTCCCAATTGCAGATGAAGCTTTATTCAATGAATTCAAAAGCTTAGAAAGAGCCCTCTTCCCTGCCTGATGGCACATTCTGGCTCTGTCTCACCCACAGGGCGATGTACAGCACAGGCATGTACAGACAGGGTGGCATGTGCCCATGGATTTGGTGGCTTTTGTATGTTAGAGACAAGGTTTTATAAACTTGTGCTTTCAACTGCAGACCAGCTTTCTAGAAAACAGGCTGGAAGCAAACTGTGCTCTAAGCCAAGCTGCACAAGCTTTCATGCGAACAGGTTAGCAGGCTGTGCCAGATCTAAAGTTGCAGGTTGGTTTATCCATCTTGTTGGTAGGCTCTTAGGAGAGGACATGTGTTTATTAGACCCCTGGCTGAGCTACACACGGTAGTCTCTGGAAGATACGATGCCATTATTCTTAAAAGAACCAAATAAAATGAAACTAACTGAGCTGCAGTTTATTTGGTTTCTCCTGGTCTCAGTGTGTAAAACAAGGTAAAAAAAAGAGGCAGCTGCAGAGAGCTCATGGCCCACCCTCATCTCTGGCAACCACCTGAGCATGTTCACAGGACTAATGGGTAGAAATTGTGTTTCCTGATGCCTTAATGAAGAACTCCTGTGGCCAAGGTGGCATTTGCATGGTGTGGCACTTAAAACCATCCCTGCACTTCTACTTCTTCAATCCTTGCCTTGGCCGCAGCCCACCCTTGACCTGAGGGCATGGGGCTGCCCTGAGCAGAGGTGGCACATCCAGCTCTTGAAACAACCCTAGTTCAGGCTGCTAAAGTGCACAATGTTTATAGTCTGGGGGAGATTTATGATGATGTGTTCATAATTTATGAGGTTTTTTCTTCTTTTCT
Source organism: Pachycephala philippinensis (assembly GCA_013397055.1). Lineage (NCBI taxonomy): Eukaryota > Metazoa > Chordata > Aves > Passeriformes > Pachycephala > Pachycephala philippinensis. Next base: position 589,285 of record VWZT01001135.1, read on the forward strand.
TCTCCCTCTCTCCCCCTCTCCCACCTTCCGTCACTGGCTACATTTTAAATCATTGAAGTGATTCTCAGTCATTCTTGTGCTAGGATATAAATCACTCACCTACCAACAGGTATTCACGTGTCTGCAGCAAAGTGCTTTCTGTGTGGTAATTTGAAAGGCAATGAGGGAAAACTGGTACAGATCAATAATGTAGGATTTTTGGGGTGTTTAGCACAGAAAATGGAATGAAGGATATTCTTTGTGGATAAAACATCTGTTACAGCCCATTACAAATAGAAGAACCAGGATTTAATGGTGAGTCTGGCACGTGGCACTGTTATTGTCCTAACTAAATAGAGAATATGTGTTTACAAGGAATACATTAATGCTTGATGAGGCATGGATGGCACCATAAAATATCAGTTCCTTCGTGTATTTATGAGGTGAACGGTGACTTTTCTACATTTTGTAGGAAAGTCTGTCTTGCATTAAAAACCTCATGATGAGGAATTTTATAGCCACAAACACCAATGACATTGAAGAAGACACAGATACAGGCTGCAGAGCTTATAAGGAAATATGTTGTCTGAAAAAAAATGTTCTTATTGCTGTGCTGTGCTTTGGACTTCTTATTTTCCCCCTGTGAGGCTGAGGTGAGTAGACACAAACTTGGTCTTCCCAGGAGAATCAAGGAGAGCAGCAGCTCTCTCTCCTACACTGCAGTAGTGACCCTTTCTGTCTCTGAACCCTGCGATTTTTTCCCCTTGCAACCCAAGTGTGATGCCCCTACTGCCACCACCACTGCCCTGGTTAAAACCAACCAAAATCTTCCTGGTTCCCTTCCACAAGAGGTGGCCCCTGAGGTGCCTTCTTGGAGCACTACAGGAAAAGGTAGTGTGGTTTATGGGATGCTTTTAGAAGAAATAACCCACATTCAGAACACCTATGTTAAGGTTATTTCTGCTTTTAGAGTGTAATGTTTTTTAGTCTTTAAAAAGAGCTAAGGGGAAAGCTTTTTTACTTGTGACAACATTTCTTAAGCAGTCTATAAGGGAACATCAGATTACATCTCCATCTGACCTGCAAAGAGAAGCCCTTTATGAAATTACTCTTATTTTTTCTGGATTTTGGAGAAACTGTGGAGCTGATCGCAGTAGAAGATGGATTTTGAAAAGAATAATTTTGGCAGCTTTATGCTGTGTAACCTCTCAGCTTTTTGCTTCCACAACACTCTAGCAGTGGAGTGCCGTGCATTTGCTTTTTTTTTGGGGTGGAAGTAAAGTTTATTATCGTAACCCTTTTCTTACTCTAAGAAATGGGTCCCCTAAGCTGGCATGGCATGTAGTTTCTAGAATACTGTTGAATAAGGGATACAAAATATTTCACTTGACACTTCATATTGCCCCTGATTGCCAGCTTGAAAATTGCAACAGCAGTGACAAAAGCTGAAAGACCTGTTCTGCTGGCCTGATTCACAGGAAAACAATATATTTTTGTTCAAGCTGTCACAGCAAAATCCCCTTGAAATGTTACTCAACATGACTGGATTGCAGAGTCAGGTCCTCTTTGAATAAAAGTCCTTAACTTTCAGAAGGACTCAAGGAGTATGGTTTCATCATTTTAGCAAAAAAAGATGCCAATAGAGAAAAGATTAATTTTCCTTTCTCTTGTTGAATCCTTGAAGACTTTTATATGATTCAGTATGTTTTATGAGCTGCGTTTCCAGGGATGCTGGCAGAAAACAGGGTAATCACTCTTTCAACATCATGTCAGCCTTATTTTAACTGGCCTCCACTGACTTTTGGGAAAACGAGGAGCAATTGGAGCCATCAACCAACTCAGTTTGTGTATACTTGTATCTGGTACCTGACCTCACCAGTCCACCTGTTTTATCCACTTTACAGCACACATGGGCCCCATCAAATTATTCTGGGAGGGAGGAGCAGGGCAAAGCATGGAATAACTTTGTCCTTTCAGTGGAGGAGGCGGGAGTCCTCCTGGCAGCTCAGCCAGCAGAATTAGCCATTTTCAAATCAGCAACTTGCTGTGTTTTCTGCTGGTGGCTGTCTGGATTGTAAGCTGGCAGTAAAACCCTGCCCTTCCTGTCCCACCTCTCCTGTACCTGCTTCATTTTATATGTTTTTATAGGATGGTGAGATAAAACATACAATAATTTTTTAGGTTGTCAAAGCCAGGATCTGCTGTTCAGCTCATCCCAAAAGAATGCTGCATATGCATACTCTGTGCATATATGTATTCTGTGTTCTCTGAAAGTGATGCAGGTGCACAAATATAAATCTCCAGTACCGTCCTAAATGCCTTATGCAGTCAAGCTGTCCCCGGGTGACTTGACAGAAAGAAGCTTAAAAGCTCGCTTTTCCTTTTCCATTCCCTTCCCTTCCATTCCCTTCCTGGGTTATCCTTCCCTCTGTGTTCAGACACTTCACTTCAAAATAATTTTATCATTGATCAACCAAATATACATTCTGAGTCTTAAACGCTGCTGTTTGGGTCAGCCTAGAAATCTCTCCTCCTGTCTCTAATCATGACCTGTGACAGATGCTGGGGGAAAGGGTGACAGGATAAGGATGTGAACAGAGTGACCTTGAATTTGCTATACTCTTCAGCTCACGGAAATCAGCTGCTTTGGGGCTTTGGAGATGAGAGTTGCATGCAGATGATTATACAGAGGTGCCACCTCTCTGATGTACACTCAGTCAATCACTTTCTAAACCCTTTTTCCTGTGATGTCTCTTACCACAGGCTGTCAGTGAATGCCAGGATGCTACTCGATGCTGTATAAGAAAGCATTTCCTTCTGCTTGCTTTTAAAATTGCTCTGGATAAATTCACTGCAAACTCTTTAGTTCTCATTTTATGAGAAATAATAAGTCTCGTGACTTATTTAATCCGTTCCGTTGTACTTAGCATTTGGCAAGTCTCTGTCATATGCTTCACACAGTCTGCTGGGATGAGCCTTTATATGGGAGCTGCTTCATTCTCTGATGATCCCTAATGCCCCTCTCCCCACCTTTCATAGCTCTGTTAGACTGCTCTGGAAATGGGGTGAGAAGAGTGATTGCACTATAAAGTTACACAGTGACATAATGATGGTTTTCTGTTCTCTTTTTGACTACTGAGGAATGTTGCAATGCAAACTATGAATCTGAGCAGACTTGCCTAGTACCAGGTATCCAGCTAAACAGGCTTCAGTGACTCTAGTTTTCTAGTAACTATTTAAATGATGCTAGCTTATCTATAAAAAATAGAACCTGATTCTTTTTTTGGTCGTTTAGCTTATACCTAAAATATAGCACTGAGAAAAGAATTAAATAAAAATGCTTAAGTGTATTCTAACTGTGATTCTTAGTTTTCTGAAGCGATGGAGCTCGACTTTGCAGCCTGAATGAGTTGTACTGTGTTGAATTTTATATCTTCAGCTGTTCCAGAATTAAATATGACTCATTCCAGACCTCAGGAAAGCGTAATTATATGGAATAAAGCCCACATTTCAAGGGGGAGATGGAAAACTTGTTCTTAAACCATTTGTTGAAAGTTGAGTAGAGTTTGAAACATTAAGAGGCAATCCCAGGGAAGATGGATTAGTGACCAGAATTCAAGAAAAGCAGTCAGATGCGAATAATAAATTGCATTTGTTCAGGGCTCTGTGGTTTCTCACATGGGCACTTACACGGTACAATATAAAACTATATATATGAGGTATAGTTTCCAGACCTTTTTTCTTTACTTTTTGAATCTGTCTTACAGGCAGAATGAATGTGACATGTTTTGTCCACCTGGGCACATCCAGAGAGCACAGCACAGCTCCGAGTGTCACGGACAATTTGTGGTGTAGTATTTATAGCCAATATGCGAAATATTAACGCAGTGGCCATCGACCCTGCCTGGGCCCGTGAGCACTGAGCCAGCAACCACACTGCCAGTGACATCACGCTCTGCTCTGCCTGTCAGAACAATGTTTTACTTTTATATTGTTCATTGTCAGCAGCAAAGTCACACAGTGCTGCTGCCCGCAGGCTGGCGTGGGGACCGGGAGCCAGGGACCACAATCTTTGTGCCTGTGAATAGCAAGGTGTGTGCCTGCACGCTGACAAAGATCACATTCACAAAATATGTTTGTAATTCCTTTTCCGTGCCATCAAGGATTAAGGAGAAGACTTGCTGACTGTATGTGGTCCAGCTGTTTCAGGTGGCTGGATTCTGGGCTCTTGCTGCTTAGAAAGAGTGTTAGGCAGCAGGTCTGCACCTGGGATGTCTGCTTTTGAGATCCAGAGATAATATAGAGAGTTTGAAAGTACACAGGATTTGAAAATTGGATGCAATGTAGCAGCAATTCAGACAAATTTTTTGAAAACTTGCAATTTTTTTTTCTGTGGAAATTATTGGCACCTCCAATAAACAATTGTGATTGTTTATTTTAATAAATTTTAATTATTTTAATGGAAAAGTATGCTTCCCCATGGAAAACATCATAATTTATTTTAAAGAAACCTCTGTGATTGAAATTCCTTAAGGTTTTAGTTAAGAAAAGTGTATTTTTTAAAGGGTTTTTCAAAGAAAGTTGAAAACAATCCAACAGGCAGTCCAACTTTCTGACCAGAATTAATCCATGCATTTAGAGGGCACTTTCAGAACACCCCACATATTTCTCCTGTTTGCTTCTATATAGGATTAGAACTATTTTGTTTGACGCTATGTGAACTCTTTCCTTGTAATAGCTGCCATTTCTTTACATACCCTTGAAGCAAATTAAGGCAAACAGAGACAATTTAAAATGAAAATGTGCTTGCAAATATAGAATGGTTAGAAAAGGGTAACAATTTCACACATTTTGTGCACATTGGATCAACATACTAAAAACTACTTTCCTCAAACTCTACGTCTCCAGTGTTTTAGGTAGTGAAGTTCATGCTTCAGGTTTCCGTTCCTATCCCACATATGAAAGGGCATATCTCAGACTCTTGGCCTCATTGTAGATGTGCAGGACTGTGGGGTTACAAAAGTAGGCTGTAGGCAGCCTTGGCCTTGATGGCTTGCGGCTGTGTCCCTGGGAGAAGGGAAGACCAGCACTGAATGCAGGTGTGGTGATTCCTACAACAAGAAGCACATGAGTAGCCCAAGGGATGATGGGTATAAGGGCTGTGCTGTAGGATCACAGAGCAGCAGATACTGAGCTGAGTTGGTGCCTGTGGATGTCTGCCACTGCTTGCTGATGCCTGCTTCTGCCTGCCACCCTCCTCTGCCACTGCCTGCCTCTGGCTGCTGATGCCTGCTGATGCCTGCTACCCTACGCCATGCTGGACTTTTTGGACTCCGGCATCTGGTGCCCCATGTTTGTATGTATCGCGGTGATAACTGGCTGAGCCTTAGAAGCTCTGGAAGCCTCCAGCAGTATAAGCCTCATGGACTGCAATCCACCTGGGGGAAGTGGAAAAGCCGGCCGGTGCGTAATCCCTGGGCGGGGGTGTGCCCAGGAGAGCCGTGAGTAGCCTACACATGTAAGTCCAGGATTGGACTGCCTTGGGCGACCGTGCCTCTGGGAAGGACGGTGAGCCGCTGTAGCTCTTGCCCAAGCAAGTCTGGGATTGGACTGCTTTATGGGCGACCGTGCCTCTAAGAGGGATGGTGAGCCGCTGTAGCTCTTGCCCATAAGGTCAGTGAGCCGCTGTAGCTCTTCCCATGCGTGATTACTGCAGGTGGTGCTGCAATGTTACACTGCAAACTGTGTTGGCCCAGTGTAAGGCAATATCTGGAACTATGTTGCCCCTGTGTACAGCAACCCAGGACCATGGCTACAGTAATGTAGAAATACGTGGATTAAGAAAATGTCTCTGGGTTGACTTTCGTACAGATTGAGAAACCTTGCAGATTAAAATGAAGCTCTTTTCTTCACCAGGAGTAAAAAAAAAACCCCAAACATTATCTGGAAATGCTGGGCAGAAATATAGTGCAAAAACATACCTGTTGTTTTGAGAAAAAGACATAATACCAAAGTCTTTACTGTAAAAATGGCCCAAATCTAGGGCTTCCCCCTTCCCTTATAAAACCACAATCAGACAGGTGATAGAGGGAAGAGAGGTGAAATGGTCAGAGTAGATCTATGACAATATTGATCCCGGTTTCAAATTCAGGGAGCTGAAACACCATGAGGGATGAATTGCAGGGTGACACTAAAAGTCTTTACTGCCGTACAGTCACCTCTGCTGATAAACAGGCTGAAGCTGGTGGGCTGAAAAGTGAGTGTAGGTAAACTCTACTGATAATTATATTGATGCACGTAAGACTGTCAGTTGTGGTGTGTATACTCATTATGTATTGCTAATTATATATAATGTGTGTAATATATATACATGTATTATAACTGAACTGTGTTGTTCAGACTCAGAGATGTGAACATCTTCCAGATTTGTGGCTACTCAAGTGAATAAATTTCTTCTTAGCAATATAAATCATAAAACAGATTAGCCAGAGACATCTGCCAATGAGCAAGCCAGGACCTTGGGTGAAGGTGGTCTTGCCTTTTAGTCCAGCAACACACAAATTGTATTCTAATACAAAAAATTTGAGGGATTACAGGGTAAATCCTTCAGGTTTCATTAATTGATATGGATAGATGTTCTTTCTGAATTTCAACTGTTCTGACACGAGGACTGATAGAAAATTCTGCGGATTATATTTATTCTGTGTTCCTGGAGATATTTGTTCACCTTGGATGAAGACAGACCCCTGTGGTTTCTGTGTCTGTGTCACTATTGTGTGTGTCATCACTGAACACACCATCGCTCTTTGTTAAGATTTTGATATTTCGCAGAAAGTATCCTAATATTTTGGCTGTTCCATTTCTCTCTGTTTCCCTTACCTCTAGACAGGACTAAATTATGTCAGATAAAAAGCTGTAAAGATGACAATAAAGGATGAAGTATTGATAATGAAAGAAAATTAGTTTTGTTTTTCCAGTTTCTTTACTGAATGTTTATGTCTCTCTTTCCGAATATCATGAAATGTTAATGATGCCAAAAGTCTTGCTGTGATAACTTGATTTGACATCTCTCTATATTTTGGCTCTGGCTGTGATCTGAAGCTCTGAACTCATAGATTAGGAAAATCCAGAGGTGGAGTGCATGTGGAGATAACATCTGTTTGCCACCACTGTGTCTTTTAAAGTGTAATCCCTTATGCATGGAGCTGAGTGGGGCTGTATTTCACAGCATCTCTCGCTGTGATTGCTGATCATGTAGACATACCTCAAGCTAGCTTTAAATGTCTCTTTTGGGTAGGGCTACCAGCAAAGCAAAAGAAATTTGGTGTTCAGCACAGGCTGAACCACCAGAATGTTTTTCTCAGTGGCTGGGTGCATTTTGCTACCAGACAAAGCCAGTTTAAAAGAATGTTTAAAATAATGTCTGCATGTATTTCAGTTATGTTTTTGACCACTGCAATTGAGGACCCTGACTAGCACAAAAATCAACTAAAAATCTCTGTACACAGAACAGGGTCCTAAAAAGGGTAATAAAGAAATAATTTCTCTCCCACTGCAGGTGACATAGGACATCCTCACTTTTGCCAAGATGATTCCTGGCCTTACAGCCTTATTCTCTTCTTTGCTGCTCTTGCTTTAGTTTATGATCTGTCTCATATTTTCCAGTATAGATGCCTGTGACATCTTTGTAGTGATAGCCAAAGAAAGCCAATTACTTTCCAGAAGAACTGGCATAGTACTTTTCTTGGAACATGGTGTCAATTTGATGGAAACACTTAAGGAAATAATAATTAAAGTACATCTGCAGTCAGATAGGAAGAAACAGTAACCCTTGATTGATGGAGACAGGAAGAGGAAATAGCCTGGTTGTGGAGTTGGGGCTAGTACTTCTTGCACAGGGAAAACTGTAGAAGTAGCCCTTGTCTACAGTCTCATCAGTCCTGTATTTGCTTTACAGCTCAAACAAAAAGCATCCCTCTGGTTCCTTCACCCCTCCAGTGCCTACTGTCTTGCTTCCATTTAGCAAAAGTGACCTTCTCTGTTCTCATGTGTTGTGCTTCCAACTCTTTTGGCTCTTTGTCCACAGCAAGCGCTAAATGAAATTAAAAATAAAACAGAAGCATAAGCTAAACTGCACCCTGTAGTATTACAACCATGTGTCTTATAACCACAATAAAATACTGCTGTGATAAATCTTTAAGTAGGGGTCAATAAAGCAATAATACTGTACAGTGGAAACTGATAGTTTAATGTAATGACTGATTTATTGCACCATTAACTTGTCCTTAGCGTTGTCTTAGGACAGTTTACTGAGTGCTTGTTAACTACTGAAATAAACTGTTTCTTGGTGGAAATACTTAAATAAAAGCCTATAAGTTATTGACAGGTGTAAGATTGGTCCTTCAGTCTACCAGAAAATTAAAGTCTGTAGTGCAAAACAAAACACATATAATTTGGCTATTTTCAGTCACTATGGTATCAAAGACAACATGCAAACGTTTGAAAGTAAATACAATGAGTAAATAGTAGCCTATAGCAACTGATGTATAAAAATTTCACCTTTGGGAGATAAATTTTGTTTACCTGCAGTAATTAGGAAGTCAGTATGACTGACAAAACCTGTCAGACAATGCCTTTGGCCAGTAGAGACCTGTCATGGGACTCCTGCTTCTGATTGTGTGACTAGAGGGATGTTGCAGGAGGATAGAGGATGGTTATGTCAAAAGTGAGAAGAACTTGAAATCTCTGTGAAAGGAGGTAATGATTGTGGTAGCGGGGGGCAGAGACCTCGCAGCTGCCATCCAAGGGTCCTGTACTTTCCTCTGCGTGGTCAGGAGGAGCCAGTCGCTGACTTTTGGCCACCCCAGCTGGAGAGCCTCCCTTCACTCATACCTAGCCTGTCTTTGTCACTGATAATGGAGTGATTCAAAATGTTCTTTGGCTGAAGAGGTGTGGGCTAACCATAGTCCAGGATGGATCTAGACCTCAGGGTAGATTATTTTGTGTTGAGATGTGCTTGTGAAGACAACTATTTGTTTGCTTCAGAGTGCAATGGTTTCCTAAGGTCTGTCCAACAGAGACAGGACCTTAGTGTGAAACAGTGGAGTGTCTGTAAGGATACAGCTTTAAGAACATCAGATGTGTTTGTGACAGTTTTGTGACACAGAGGCCAGCTGGCGTGGAATGGCCTTTGACCACACAATTAAACCTTCCAGCTTCCAAACCAGGTGTCAGCATTCAAACTAGAGCATGGTTCCTGACTTGTGCTCAGGAGAGAACTATTCTGGGAGAGTGCTCTTCTGTACTGGAACCATGCCAGGATCTGCTCCAGCAGTACTGTGACATGATGAATTCTATTGCCCTGAACCATTTCCTGACACAAACTAATTTATTTTATTCATGGAGTTTTAGAGTTTTCGAGGTCTGAGGCAAGTATCTGGGATCTGTACAATCATCATGATATTTTTATTTCATGCCAGTGTAGCTCCACTGACTTCACTGAGGTTAGTTTAGATTCACTCTGGTGTGATCAAGATAAAAGGGTTTCTTATATTTGGATTTTGGAAGAGAAGCATCCACTTTCTCCTGCTTATAACTAAATCTTCTAAAATTTAATGCATGGATGAATATGAGAGAGGAAATATCAGAAGAACCAAGAGAATTATTATCTTATGAGGGAAATATGTGGGCAGGGATAGGAAAGAGCAGGGATGTGTGGAGCAGGAAATAGTGATTCTGGAAGTAGAAATATACATAGAAAGAGTCAAGATTGATCAGAAATAAAGCTAAGATTGATACAGCATAGGCATTATCATAGGTGGCAAATAGGAGGCCTGGAAATACAGAAATGCTAATGGACAGAGCGATAAAGTAAGTGAGCCTATAAAGCAGTGATGGGAGAAGGTGGGGTGCAAAGGAATTGGATGTGTGCCCAGTTTGGAGCAGGCTCTTGAGACTTGTGAGTGGGGAGACAGAGGAGACATCTGGACCCAGCAAGGAGAATGGAGAGGCTGAAATGCAGAGCTCAGAGAAGGAGAGGAAACTTAGACAGAATCTCCGTTGGATGCAAGGAAGTGTATGACACACTGGGCTTTAAAATGCTTATAAATCAGCGTCAGGAACAACATCCTGCCAACAAACGCACGATGAGCAAAATAGAAACTGAAAACCTCACTATCATCCTGGGAAAAAACACATTTTTAAATGCTGCCTGCCTCCTACATGGAGCTGAATACATCTGAAAATATCCTCTAATTTGCATACAAATAGCTACATAAATTGGACTTGATCTTGGTTGTGGTTGTAAACAGAGGGACGGGAACAGGAGGCGGCACAGCACAGAAAATGTTATGCTGGACTCGATTTGCAGCTCTGCTCCAACCTCACTTTCTGACCTAATGAGGGTGGGGAGACCATATTCTTGAGAGAACTGACTCTTTCTGGGATATTTAGAGTAGGACTGTTTTCCTTCATTTTGGATATAGAAAAGTTATACACCTAATACATATAATTATCTGAGACAATTACCTTAGGCTTGATTGATACTGAATGGAGGAAAATAGGTGGAAAGCCATTCTTCTGACCTATTAAAAATGCCTGTCTTAGCAGAAGATGAATTGTCCTTGGGAGATGGGATCTATTAGCAGTCATAAAAAGAACATAGTGTAAGTACATTGGATTCAAATGTCCAAATGGTAGGCATCTGAATTACAACAGATGACTCCAAAATAAATTGCCTCTTTTTCAGGAATTTGTTTGAAAATACTTATTGGCAATACCTAACATTCTCTGTAAGTGTTTTGAGAGCTTCAAATGTGATGTGTAAACATACATATTATTAGTAGTAAAAATAACCTCAAATTTCACATTTTTAGCACTCAAAAGGTCAGACCTTGTAACAACTAAAACATTGAAATCTCAATATTTCAAAGTGCTTTTCTCACTCCTTTTCCCCTCCAACTTCAGTCATTGAAAACAAAAATATTTCTATGCTATTTCTATGCAGGCCAAGTAACACTGATGATTCTAGAACTATTAAGTTTATTAGAAAGTAGGGGTTTTGACACTGTTATTTACAATCTCAAACAGAAGTAAAATCTAAATCAAATCTAAATCTATACATATATAAATAAAATTTTGTATGGCTATTTTTTTGCTACATTTAAACCATTTGGGTCCAAGAGTTTGGTACATCCAGAAGAAGATTCAACATCCTTGAGATCTGAGTTGCCACATGTTAACAAAAGAAATTATATCCTCAAGGAAATAGCCTGTCTCCTGGTTAAAATATTTACTGACTCAAATTTTTCCTCTCTATTACATCTCCCCTACTACTTGCTCAAAGTGCTGATTTGGCACTGGCATCTGAATTTGCACATTGTAATAGTCATTAAGCAACAGTAATGTGTAGTAATCCCTTTACCATAGACTTTCTAAATCCTTCGTTCCCCCAAGCTCCTGGAAGGTCAATGCTGTAAAGCTAGGATATGTTTCTCACTTGAAAAATTTGAAACATTAAAAAAGATGCACAGCACACTATGCAAAACAGCCTAGAAATTATTGCAAAACTATTTTATTTTCTGTCTTGTACAATAAAGGATGACAGAAAGAAAAAGTTCCCAGAAAAATGGAATAATGGAGAGTAACATAATCTGTGGGGTTTGTGTCCTTCATGAGCTATTTTTAATGGGCCAGACAATGAGGTCATTATTTCTGATACTGAAATTATGATTTTACAAAATCAGTAGAGTGCTATTAAACAATGACCTAAATTAAAAGATTCAGTCACAGACTCTACGGAGAAAAGAAAATGTAAAATATGTGTTTCTGCCTTACAAATTTCCACTGGATTGGAAATCCAGTAGGAAGCTGAATGTGTGCCACAGGAATGACTTATTCTTTGGTTCAACACACAAACTGAAAAGTTGAGGAAGCAAAATGAAAATTTGACGGGGGGGGAACTGTCACAAAATGAATAAAACAGTGTTTGGATGAAACAAAACATGAAAATTTTCATTCAGTTGGAATTGATAGGTTTCTTTTTATTTTCAGGTACAGAAGAATTTTAAAAATATAACAAAATAAAGAAAAGGGCAAGAAATCATGCATGAAAAACTAGTTCTTGGAGCCATTAAAAACACCACAAAAAGCATGTGGCAACATTTCTCACCTCTCTCCAGAATAAGCTGATTAAAGCACTCAGCTGGGACCAATTTCCCCTTGTCATGCAACTTGGAAGGAAGACTTGAGCTCAGGTTTCCCTCCTCTAGTCTTCCAGCCAATGGATTCTCTTTCTTCACAGTGAATATTTGTTTATAACAATAGTTAAATAACTAAAGAAGCACTATTTGATTGTTCAGTGGGAAAAGTCTCCTCAGAAGAAATATATTCAAACTCCCTTTCAAAATCAGGTAGGGGTTTTGGGTCTTCAACATGTTGGGCTGGTGTCCTAATCACCAGGATTAGGAGAGCTGGAATACTTCAGCAGATGCTCCTTTTGAATACAGCTCAAAAAATTGAAACATTGTGCTTGGAGAATGCTGAAACGAATCTTTTTGACATCGCCAACACTTTCTTCGGTTGTTTTATTTTTTTCTTTCTTCGCTTGCCTTTCTTCAGTCAGAGCTGTTCTTTCAATTTGACCTAAGTTTGCCACTGGTTTCAAGTAGAGTTGTGAGTGTTTAATTCAGAAACAGAAAGTGGCTAAGCCCCAGTCAGGACTGGTCTCAGAGTACCTCTGCTTCTCAGCCCAAACACCCTCTGCTCCTTTACTCTCCATACCAATCTCTTACCCTGCTAGAGCTACAGATCTACGTGAGCTTTCAGACATATGCCTCTATCAGAAACTTGATTTTATCTCACAGGTGGGAGGTTAAGGAAAAACAGTCTCGTCTAAAGATAACCTTCTGGCAAATTTCCCGTGAAATTCTGTAAAAGCTTGTACATGTATTCTTGAGTCCCTTATGTATGAACTCCCTTAACTCTCTACTTGAAGCCATCTTGTGAAGTGAGCAAATAACGTTGCTTTTCTGTCTCTCTAATATCAGAAGAAATGTCTGAGACAATACTCAGAGTCAGGATCTGCTGTCAGGGAAAGGGGGAGCACAACATCCAGCCCATCAGAGAGCACCTGCGTGAAAGACCCAACCCTCTCAAAGGAGAATAGCAAGAGTGATTTCTGCCCACCTCTTTTTGGTACTTCTCCCTGGTTTTTTTCAGCATTGTTTTTTTCCATGTGCTCTCTGTTTTGTTCCTGTTTTTTGACCTGGGACATGAATATCTGTGTGCATTATGACGTGAACATCAAAGGTGCAGAAATGGCCTCACTCTGTGTATCTCCAGCTGACAACGGGGTTGTATTTGTGCTAGCTGATTTCAAGTCTGTAAACTATCTGGGCAAAAACATTTAACCACCTGCTACAGTTTAATGGTGAGCACAGTTAAAAGGCTTTGACTTCTCATGACTTTGATTCAGCTCAGCTCTAACAAAGAAATAATAACATACAAGTTCTGGCAAGGGAATTATTTATTTTTATGGGTGGGGCTGGGCCTCCTGGAAACTGGTGGGTGTAATAATCACCCCTCAATGGAGATAACTTAAATACTGTGGTATTTTACAGAATTGTTTACTCAGACATCAAAGACCTTCTCACAAACACTGCACTGACAAATTATTCAGATATTTGTTCAGGGGTCGAAGATTTTAGACTTGTTTTAGTGGAGGTATCTATCTTTGAGAAACAGGAAAAGTACAGGAGAACACAAATTACATGAAAATGGTTACCCATAAATGGGAGCATGAGAATAATAACAAACCAGAAGAAGCAGTGTGGTACCCAGACAGTGCTGGGGAACATGTTCACTATGCTGGAGAACACACACAATAAATTGGCAAAAAAAATCAGCTGAGGTGACAATGAGTACGAAAGAAACTAGCTCTGAGGTAAAGCATTGTGAGATAATAGAGATATTTGAGAGCCAGAAAATAAAGATTGTGAACTGAAATGCAGGCAATTCAGCATGAAAACAAGATAGGAGATGTACAGCCAAAAGGCAGAGAGGAAGAGAAAGGACAAGACATGCATATCAGTATCAGAAAAAAATATGGAGCCTGATCATGGTTGTAGGCTCTTTCGAAGGAGATCCATCAAGTCAGACAGTCAAGCACATCCAGAGCACAGGGGGATGTGCAGTCTGCCAAGAGGACAGGTACACTGAGGTGCAATGTGGACCTCAAGCAACAAAGGAACTGGAAAGGAGCAGCAAAAATCTGCTGATCATTCTTCGTGCTGGAACAAGTAATGCTGACAAAATTAAAACCAAATAAAACTGATACTATAAAACAGCCTCCCAAAAGAAGGAGTATGCTGCAGGAATGTGGAGATACAGAACCTGGGTTTAAGAAAGCATCTGCAGACATGTTTTTATCTTTGCTGATTGTAACACAGGAGGTGATTCAGTGATGTCGGTAGTCTCACTGCTTCCAAAATCCTGGAGAAAATGCTGTGGAGGCAGGCGTAACACTAGTGATCCTGGGGCCTTTTGAAATTGATGGCAATGATTTTGCAAGGAGATCACGATGCATGAGACACTTGTCTTCAGTTTAGGCATGTAAATATCCCCTAGTCTAAATCGTGTCTAGTCTAATCCAAATCCCTGTAGTCAGTGGGGAAAAGCTGCACTTACAAATGAGGATTTATCTCATCTACCTTGGGTGTCCATTTTAGTGTGGAATGACTTGCCTTTTCAGAGAGACCTCTCTGTCAGATATAGAGGGAACCAAATGGTTTAAATTTAGCAAAAAAAAAAAAAAGGCCAATTGTGATGCAAAGCCACAGCTCAAAAGGGAGGAAGAATGATGAACATGAGCAAGAGGGGGTCTTGAGTTCAAGCTTGTTGCATGGTCTCACTTTCCCTTGTTTCTCATTTTCTCATCTGTTGAAATAGAGATGATGGTAATTAACTTGCAAAGGTGGTGTGAAGTTTAATTAGTGTATGCACTCCTCAAATGCAAGATAGCTTAGTGCTGTATTTCTGTAGTGCCACTTTTTAATGTTGTGTGAGAAACAAGACACATTACTCAGAAGCTGCTTGTATCTGAAAAGAAGGAGAGGCAGAGGGTGAAGTAAGAGAGCTCTTGCTGGCATGTCTTTCAGTGTGTTGATAGTATTGGTCTGGAATGAAAAAACTAATCAGCAAACCCATCTTTTTTAAATATGTCCTTTGGGAATAAAATAATTTTGAACTGTTACCAAATGCACATGGATCCACTTGCATGTCTAGTGACCTGTTGGATATAATACAGTAAGACTGCCTCAACAGCAATAACATTTTTGACAAGAAATGTAACTCTCAAATCCTCTCCTGTTATAAACAGTGCATTTATAAACTGCTTGGCAGTGAAGGTAATTATCTCCTAATGAACAGAAAATTGTGTCTAGGGAAAAATCATGATAGAGAAAGAGAAGTAAATAATTTTTAAAATGGAATTATACATGTATTGCTCTTATTATAATAATTAGTTTTCTCCTGTTACGCTTTTTTTCCTGTGTTCCAGTAGACTATTAAATCAGTAACAGTCTCTAATGTGTCTGAAAAAAGTTAAAGACAAATGAACTTTCCCATATGGATGTAATATTTGCAGCCATAAATAAATTCTTACAGTTTTTGTCAGGCTTTTTACACACCCACAGATTCTGCTATCAGCTAGTAAATCTTTGTGTAAGACACTATGGGATCAGATTTCCCTGGATGAAGTGTTGGCCAAACCAGACAGAAAATAACATAGCAGAGAAACTAGTGTTTCCAAGTTCTGTCTTCCCTTCCACCCCAAGCAGAATATTTTCTTTCTGCTTTTCTTCAGAATTTCCAACATGATGTCTGCTTGGAGGGAAGGCGAAGAAGATAGTGTTGCTGGTGTGCATTTTATTGTGATAGCAGAGAGGATTGTACTGTCGGACAGCTGGGATTTGAAGTCAGAAGTGTAGCGAGTCACCTGGAAGCATTGCTGTATTTTCTTCTTCTAGCAGGACATCTGCTCAGCTAGATCAGTCAATGTGCCAAAAAAAAAAAAACAAGCCTCCATGATTTCTCCAGATGTCTTGAGATTCCTCTGCACTGTACACAGGGCTCCTATGAACGCTTTCAGGTAAATAAACAGCTTTTCACGTAAAAACTTTCCCTGGGAGTCACATATGCACATACTAAAGCAGTGAGGTTGCAGAAAATACTATGGTCTCATTAGTGATTCCATTAGACAAAATAAAATGGTACCCTTTTTATCAAAGAGGGGGTGAATATGAAGTATAGAACCTCATTGTCTTCCTGGAGGTCAGAGCCATGCCCCGTATGGTGTTAATGCTGAATAATCCATTTATTTTTGCATCGAGGGATGCTACTAATTTCTTATTTCTGGGGAGTTGCTTCTTTTCCACAAAATAGTTCCTTTAGGTTTCTTTCCTTTTGAAGCCATGGCAACTGTAGCCCTGGCTTTTGCCACCTATAAGAACTATTAATGCTCCACAGTAGAGTTGTCTTTAGTAATTAACAGATGAAAGGCAATGGCTTAATAAAAATAAGACCTCTAATCAGCAGGGTATATCTTATATGCACACTGGGCTTGTGTACACAAGAAGGATTTGATGATGTCGGCTACAGATTGGTTCCTACAATCACAGAAAAGTAAATACCTCTGAGGGACTCTGTAAAATCCCTGCTCATCCTCCTGCCCTGAAGCTGGAAAGTTACAGGATTAGTTATCGCTCTGCTGACATCTTGATTGAACTTTGCACAACTTTTTATCACAGAGTTCCCGTGATGGAGATTCCCCCACCTACCTCTGTTGGCTTGACAGTCCCATTCCAGTGCTCTGTTATTCTCAATGTAGGCTCTCCCTGGCATGCCCAGAGAATCATAGAATATCCTGAGTTGGAAGGGACCCACAAGGAACATAAAAGCTCAGCCCCTGGCCCCGCAAAACACCTGCCCCTCCATTTCCCCTCTCAAGAAGTTGTAGACCACAACGATGTCTCCCCTCAGTCTCCTCTTCTTCAGGCTGAGCAAGCCGAGCAACCTCAGCCATTCCTCATAAGGCTTCCTCTCAAGGGCCTTCACCATCTTCATAGCTCTCTTTTGGACACTCTCTAACAGCTTTATATTTTTCTTGTATTGTGGTGCCCAAAACTGCACACAGCACTTGAGGCGAGGCCACAGCAGCCCAGAGCAGAGCGGGACAATCCCCTCCCTCAACTGGGCAGTGATGCTTTGCCTGACGCATTCAGAACAAAATTGTCCCTCCTGGCTGATCTCCTCTGGCACCTTTCCTTCTGCCACCAGAGATTTTAAACTCAGCTGCTTCCTGGTAGTGAAGTGTGCATGGGAAAGCATCAAGGTTTTTCCAGAACTAATATTCAAGACACCAGTCCTGTGTGTTCAACACAGGGCAAATAAATAATTGTCTCAGGTACGTTTTTTTGCATCTGAGCTCATAACAGCCCCTTGTTCTGTATTTATACACTAGATAGTAGAGCTTAAATTCTGCCCCTCTTTTAACAGTCCTTAAATTCAGGACTTGACACTTTCCAAGACAGCAGTGGCTGGAGACATCTAGCATCCCTGTTTGTGTTCAGATCTTGCCTATGAAAAGCATCACGACATATTGGAAAACAGAGGCAGTATCACTGGGCATTACCTAGATGATGTGCTAGATGTGCAATTAAGTGCGATGCAACATTAAACTCCCTATTCATTAATTAAGAAATTTGGATATATATATATCAGCTATCTCCTGCTGAAGAATTATCCAATCAATGCCCTAAAGTGCAGTGCATGTTTTGAAGCTGTCTGTTAGCAAGAGCCATTAGCAGATAGACATACATTAAGAGATCTGCCATGGGACTGAGCACCCGAATACCTCTCATACCCCTATCATGGTGTGGATAAGGCTGCATCAACACAGCGGAATTAAGACAGGATTTTGGCTTTAGCCGGAGCACTGTGCTAATGTAATTTCAACAGCTGCAGTAACAACCAATACAAGTGACAATGTTGTCAGGTTTGTACTGTGGTGTAGCCATAAAAGTTCGTAATGCTGCATCTTGCTACTGATTTTTATCTGTGCCAGCAAAATCAAAGTAGGACAGATGTGCCAGCTTTTGCTATGAGGCATGCACAGAAACATTGATTTCAATGTTGAAAAAAACCTGTGGGCTGGAGTGAGCTGTGTAATCCAGAAAGAGGAAAGAGGCCAGTTGGCAACTAATTTCTTGCTGCCTTTATTTCTCTAAGAACTAAATCAATTTTTCTGTCTGGATAGGGTTGCTGAAAAGCACAACCTCTTAAAAGCTACTTTTCTCCCCCCTTCAAATTCCTGAATCTAAACAAGTTCCATACACTTCTCACTGGAAGAACAGTTTTAGAAAAATCAATGGATTGAAGTAGTCCAAGCCAGCACAAGAGTAAGAGTTTCCATTTGATGAACATTACTCACATAAAAATAAGTTTTTTAATGGGGAAAAAAACTAGTAGGAAAATGATTCCTTAACCATAAAATAAGACATATATTTTATTTCTCATTAATGGTGGAGCTTTGTAAGCAAAACAGTATATTATATCTTTGCATCCTCTCTCTCTGTAAACCATGGAACCATGACATAAATTATGTGCATTTGCCTCCTTGAACATGCTCCTCAGTTGTAATTTTCCCACTAATGTCTACTGGAATTACTTCTAATATTCCAAACCTCTGTCAAGATGTCAAACAGCCTCTTCTTCTCCTGGTAGAAGAGAAAGAGCTACCACAAAAATATTTCCTTCTTTTCCTCCAAAGCCATATTTTTGGCATATGAGGTTTGGGAATGACAGTTCACTCTGGGATTTATCTTTGGCATGAATGGGTTTTAGATTTACAGTATTTTTAAGTCCCAGTAATTAGGGAAACAAAAGAACTAATTGAAATTTGTACCTTGTTAAGATACAGATCTGACAGCATCTTAAGCTGGAGAAGTGGAATTGATTTTGTAGAAAAACCATCTGGAGAAAAGAATGCTGTGTCTCTATAATTTTTACATCTTATCTTTTTGTCTTTTTTCCGTGTTTTTGCCAAACATGACTGGTGGCATGGAACAAACTCTGTGTGTGTCTGTTGATGAAAAGTAGAGCAGGCCTGTCATTGTATCCATCAATATTCCGGCAGGAGATTCCTACAGCAGATTCCTGTAGAATGGAGGCAGGTCACGCCACGAGAAACCCTAACAGGCTCTTTTAAAGGAAGTGTGAGACTGTCAAGGAGAATCCCCTTGGCCACATGTTAATGTGACATGGTGCAAATTATTTCTCATATCTAGTCACTGCAAGAGGCATTTGACTGAGGCATGGTGTCCCAGGAAAACCATATGCTCAAATTCTTCCCACAGCATGGCGCTTCCTTTGCAGGAACCTTGCCTTCCTTCCATCTCATGTTTCTTTTAGCAGCACCAGACCTCCCCAAAAGAGCCCAAGGGAGGGCTGCCTGTCATGTCACCAGCTTTTGGTGGTGGGACGGATGAAGGTGCCTGACCCAAGGGCAAGGTGTACTCTAAGCTCCAAGTGCTTTGGTTAAAGAAAGCCAAATTCTACTCCCTGAAAGCCAAGTGAGCTGGGCTGGCTCAGAGATACCTGAAGCCTCATGTACAGGGAAAGTGGTGTGTCAAAGTCATACACATGGTTTCTCTCTAATAACAGGGCAGATGCATCTCATAGGGCTAACTTTTTGGAAACTTTAATGATCCCCAAAAAGCATCCCAAAAAATCCCACACAAACCCCAGAAACAAGAGAAACAAGAAAGCTCAAAGATAGAAGGAATAATTCTATAGATAAGTAAATTGGAGACTAGTTAAGACATGCAAGTTGTGGCAGGTTTTGAGAAAGAAAAAAAAAGAAACCACAAATGGAGGAACATTTCCTGCTGAAGAGAGACCTGAGGAATAACATGAGGCATAATTCAAGGGCTCTGAGTCTTTCAGAATAATGCAAAGGTAACACTGAAGCATCTCTAATGGTGCCAATGAAAGCCTTTTCTTGTACCTGTACCAGGGTGGTCTAGACATGCTAACCATGAAAGTGGGCTGCTTTGTTGCTTTAATTTGCCTCTTTCACCTCTTACATCCCAATGCTTGCTTATGAACATGAAGTAAACCACACCTGGGATTTGAAATACCACTGGCCTGTATTTTCTCTGGTTGCAGGTTCTCAAAATGAAGAAATGAAGCCACTTGAAACTCCTTGGATTCATCTGGTAAAACAGAAGAGGGATACTCTGTGTGGAGCAGTCAAATACCAGCCTCAGAGTAGTGTGAAGACTTTGAGAAGGCTGTCACAAAGTAAACAGAGGAAAAAGGAAATATTTGAGCTCTTTAAATGTGGCACAAACATGCCACCATCTAGAAATAGCTAAGATACCTCCCCTATTTTAAAGTATGATAGATTAAATGCCTTTTTTAACTTCTTCAGGCTTAAAGAGATTTACTGAAGACTAAACCAGCCTTGCAAAATCCTTGTGGATGATGGTGATGAGTTTTTCTTGATGAGTACTGTATTGGGATGAGCATGTGAATTATCCTTCAGTTTTTTTTAATTGTTCCCAGGCCTCAGAGAAAGAGCTGAATCAGAGAAATTTACATAAGAATTTTGATATGTTGCCCTATTGTTTTCTTAGAGGCTTAGTTTAATGTAGAAAACATCTGCCTGCCTTTGAGTGCTCTATGGATCATTTGGTTGTTTGAGAAATCCCATTTCACTCCTTTTCCTCCATTGCTTGGCTGAGAAGTGCTTGGTCTTAGTAGCTGTCAGCGACAGAAAAAACAACAGAGAAGAAAGAAAGAAAAAGGAAGAAAAAGAAAGAAAGAGCAAAAAAGAAAGAATGAAGAAAGAAAATCTATTTTGAGCACTTTTCAATATATTTTTCCCACACTTGGCACATTCAGCATCAGGGAAGCCCTAAGCACTCATGACTATTCAAGGCC
This sequence comes from Pachycephala philippinensis, assembly GCA_013397055.1. Classification (NCBI taxonomy): domain Eukaryota; kingdom Metazoa; phylum Chordata; class Aves; order Passeriformes; genus Pachycephala; species Pachycephala philippinensis. The sequence goes on from VWZT01001135.1 coordinate 610,264, forward strand.
AAATGTAACAGACATAATAACAGATACTAATTAGAGTCTTCAGAAAAATTATTTTTATTTAAATGGTGTTATTAATAATAGAAATAATAGCATAGATTCCTGGGCCTGCTAGGTAGGCCTCATATTAAGGATTGCATCCCTAATTTGTACACTGTGCTCTGGAGCAAGGCTCTGTCTCCCCAGAATTTCCTTCCCTTCTGAAGAGTTAATTCCTCTTCTGTCTTCCAGTACTTAAATCTAACAGCCCCTTAGGGCTTACAGAATATGCACTAGTTGTGTTTAACGTTTGCTTAGCAACTTGTGCATCATTACTTTTCTGTAATTAGAACACCTAGTGGCAATGGTGATAGACACTGTACAAATTAGTGATATAAACAACTAATTTCCCTTTCAGACTCCAAGAGGGACATTATCTTTGTTTTGCTGCTTGATTTTGACTCTCTCACAGTGAATCTGAACACACTTTTCTTCATACCTTACTGATTATTTTACAAAAAAAGGGAATAATTTTTCCATATCCCATTGCTTGGCTTTTTGTTATTCCCTGAATATTAACATGTGAGAACAAATTATTCTGCCTTCTATGGTAATGTTTTCTCTTTTCTGGATCTTCCACGATGTTGTATTAAAAAATGCTACTACACTTTTCTAATTTTGTCTGACATTTCTAACTAAGATAAGATTTATAAAATGAAAAAATAATCCAAAAGGGAGAAAAAAATTGATAAGCAGCAGAAGAATATGAATTTTTATTTGACTGTGTAGCAGAAGCTAGACTTTCCCCACATGATTTTGCATAGAAAAAGGATTCATTAACAGCTTTCCTCCAGGTTAGAAGGATTCAGTAACTTTGGTGTCCTATGCTTTGAGATGTTCAAGGGATTCCTGTCTACCCAGAGAGCTGCAGGTCTGCTGGGATTCCTCTGTCATGTCTTAGATAACCCATGGTATCTCAGATTGCAGGACACACCTGCATTTACGTGCCTGAATCACTTCCCAATAGTCCAGACCTGGGACTCATCCTATTATGTTTCTATAATTATATAATCTAGATCTGATGATGAGAAACACTGTAATCACCTAAACATGGGCATCTCTTGCCATTGGGGCATGATGGGCACCTGTGTGAGACCCCTGTGAGGGCAGGGAGACATGACCCAGGATCTACAGGACGCTCTGCCCTCCAGGGCTGCCAGATGAAGGGAAAGCAAGAGACCATACAGTATTTAGAATCACAATATCTACTTATAACCAGTTGCTGTGTCCTATCCTCAGTGTCTGGTTTGTTTCTTTATGGTCCGTAGCAAATCCTGAAACTCTGTGGATGTGGTACATGACTGGGCAGCTTTATAATACTTCTCCTATTTGATCTATTAATTTTAGCTAGTCCTATTTCTTTCAATGCATCTTTTCTCTATTGGTTTTGGTTTTGGTTTTGGTTCGTTTTTTTTTTCCTTCTCAGTAATTGCAAAGAATCATGAGGGATTGCCCAAAGGAGAAACGTGTTGAATTTTTGACATAGATTTTTTTCATCTATTTTAGTAGGCATTGAAATTAAATATTTGTTAATAAAGAATAAGCTTTTGTTTAGACTTTTATGACTCTAAAATATTTTTTTCTCTGTCAGCACTTTCTTTGTTCATTTCATGCCAGAATTCAAGGTTTTTTACAATCACAAGTGCACTTTTACAATAAGTATGGTCTTTCTTTTAATCTACCACATGTACTATCTTTTATAGAACAAAAGCAGTGAAAAGCAAAGAAAAGCAGTGAAATAGCCCAAATGACCTACTTGATATCTCCCACCAGGTCCATGTGAGGCTCCTTGAGCTTTCCACTCTTTCCTGCTCGCTAGCTAATATGCAAACACAGTGCTGAGGCTGGAGTCCAGGACTTGTCATAAAACATCTGAGTGCTAAGACATCTGATGTTATGTATGTAAAGAATGCTGCTTTATTCTCTGCCATGCACTTCCCGTGTGACCTTGGGAAAGTCACTCACTTTGAATTTCAGAAAAGGCTGTAGGAACTCAAGGTTCAGCCAGAAGCGGAAGGCAGTGAAGCTGAACTGCAGAAGCAAATGAGTCCCTGAGATCCCCGATGCAAAAGGGGTCACTGACACTGCCAAATCTTCATGTGGCCTTGTGTACCCAGCGTAGGATTAGCCAAGGTGAAGGAAATAACACATTTTAACAGTATCCTGTCTCCTTCTACTTGCTTGGGGCACTAGAGCCATTGGGACAGTCTTCGTGCTAGGGTTGCATAAGAAATTATATTCTGGCTTTCCAGGCTTGAATTAGTCTTCACTGTGTGGTCTCACATGCCTAGGGGTGTGGCAAAGTGTCCTTAAAGAATATTGTCCATTTTAGACCACTCAAATGTCCAGTGATAAAAAGCCACTCAAGCATAGCAAAGTGTTATGTAAATATGGTAAGGGTTATATGGCATGATGTGTATGGAAGGGTTACACTTTTGGTTTCTGTTGTAAAGGACTAAATATATAGCTTAAGTTTGTTCTTACAGATATTCACATTTGTTATATTATTCTATTGCTATATTATCCTAAACATGAACTTTTCAGTGCTGTTTTCTGAAAGCTTGGCAAACACAGAGTCCCAAACAGTAAAATACAGACAGGCTGCAGTGCCCAAGGCAGCATGTGAGAGAGGCACTGCTCTGTATCAAAACTCATTGGAGTCTCTTCTTAAACCGTATGAACAAAATCCTGTCCTGTTTACATCAGGTAAGGAAACGAGTGTAGTAAGGAGTTTTGGGGATAAAGAATAAAGGAGAGATTAAAGCCTTAGGTGCAAGGGCAGAAAGTCCCAGATAAACATGGCTCTGACTCCCTCTATGAGGGCAGTTTCCCCTGGGGAGAGCAGAATATCTTTTAAGTAGACCCTTTTTTTTACACCAGTGAATCTTACAGGTGTTGGGCTGCTGGTTTTGTAAAAAAATGACAGCTTTAATGGTTTCTTAAGATCCCTTAATATGTCATACCATAATGTCCCTTCAGTGCTTTAAAACGAAACAAAAAGATGCTCTTTAATTCCAGCAGGCTTTTGGTGTTGTGACCTTTGTGCAGTGCTGGAGCTATACAGTAAGGAAAAGCTGTCCTTTCCTTGCATTACAGATTCATGAATTTCTAAACTCGCAGTATGGCACAACTGCTGTCTAGTAACAATGGGAAGCTGGCATTCTGTCCAGCAGAGCGTGAAGTCCCAGGAGAGCAGACAGAAAGCAGTTGGACCTGGAATAAAAGGTGCATCTCTGGTGCTACAGAAAAAAGCAGCACCCTTCCCTGTTTCTTGTCTCACCACTTTTACCTCATTTTTATTGTGTATACATAAACACCGCTTGCATCCAATGGAAGTGACAAGAAGCATTTATGTGAATAGGCAAAGAACAAATTAGCATCAATGTGAATTTATTGACTGATATGGCTCCAGTAGGGGAACAAGAAAGTGTTGAAATGTGGAACCATAAAACTCTGAGTTCTGTTGCATCTGCAACATTTTAAAAATACCTGCCAGAGTTAATTTCTTCTGCTATTTTTAATACTAGTTATAAATAAGAACAATCTCTCCAGCCACCGAAGTCCAGTAAGCACATGTGTGTCTATACCAATATTTTAATTTTTAACTGAGAAGAGCAAAATATCTGGATACTTCCACGTATAATTGCAGGTCTTTCTTTTGCCTATTTTGTATATCTTAATTGTGGGCTTGCATATGCCTGAGTTTTTTCAGCACCTTACCTGGTGCGACAGAAGCTTCATCTTGCTAAACCAATGTATGAGCATCGTTGTGAAGGATCAGTGTGGAGGTAAGGAACAATCTCTCAACACCAGAGTAACTCCATCGAGTCCAGCTATCCCAGGGCAGTAGCAGTTAATTTCCTATTGCCTTTTTGTGATCAAGCTCTGGATCATTGTGTCTAACTTATTTTAAAGTCTTAGGGAACTAACCCGCATATTTTCTGCTTCCATTTTGGCCTCAAAGGGGCATTTTTTGCATACAGTGGTAGGAAAAGGAGTAATAGCTGTAAACCGAGAGTAGGTTTAGATTAGATATTAGGAAGAAATTCTTTACTGTGAGGGTGGTGAGGCACTCAAAGAGATTGCCCAGAGAAGTTGTGGATGCCCCATCCCTGGCAGTGTTCAAGGACTGGCTGGATGGGACTTTGATTAATGTGGTCTCGTGAAAGGTGTCCCTGCCCATGGCAGGGGGGTTGGAACTGCATGATGTTTAAGGTCCCTTCCAACCCAAACCATTCTATGATTCTATGAAAAATCAGCTACCTGCCTCTGAAGGTTTGTCCTTGTCAGTATAATAAGAAAAATGAAATGAATATTTATATCTCATAGTGAATGTGCACACACAGGATAAGCACTGCTTTCAATGGATTGTGGCTTTTTTCAGCTTGTCTTTTTCCTTTCCAGGGGCTTTCACATCAACTCCTTTTATTATTCACAAATAAGATAAATGGTGTTCTGAGCACTCCTGGATATTTTAATTCTATTGATAAAACCATGGTGAAAACAGGGTAAGAAACTATTATTGTAATCAGAACAGAATGCCTCTAGGAAAGAAATTACAAGTAAAAGAAGGGTGGGATGGGAAGAAAAACATTGTTTGGTTTCTGACTAAGTCTTGGAGTTCATACTGCTGCAGTGACTTTCTCCACAAAGGAACCAGTTACTTTTTACTTTTTTTACTTAGACTGAGTAAGATTTCTGTTCATCACTGATGCTATTTAGGCAATTTAACTGTTCTACAGTATTTTCTCTGTGTGGATGGACTTGAAGATAATGAACAAAGGATTTGGGGAGCTTTTCTTTATGGTCAAGGTTGAAATTTTACCATATTTCTCTCCCAGAAAATGAATGAAATGAGGTGGGATAGCTCTAATTCACTCTAGATTCATTCAGTCAATATTTCAATAGGAAACCCCTTCAACTTCTTGAATCTCAGTGTACTACTCTCCTGACTGTTGAGTGGCTCTTTAAATCTATATGCCTTAATAACACAGATGTTGGAGCTTGTACCAAGTGCCCTTCTGAAAAGAATTACATAATTATTTCAGTCCTTTGTAGATTGGAGAAGAAATGATCTGCCATTTTTGAAAGACAAACTAATAGAAGTAACTACTTCTCCAGGTAATCCTGTGCATTACCTGGAGTTTTCCAGTTAGCCTTCTTTGGCCATGTGCAAAAGAAAGTATCAGACACTGACAAGCTTCCACTTAAATTATGGCAGGGGAATGATACAGAGGGAATGGGTGGGATATTGTATGGGGAGTTCTGAGCTGCCAAACAGGGATTCTAGGAACTCACAGTTACCACAGTTATTGTACAAAAATCCTCTCCAACAAAAAGTGCATATGAGCAGAGAGAGGAGAATCTTTGCCCAGTTATAGCTATAGGCTGCATTATGCAGTGGTGTTGTCCAAAATCAGAGGGTTCCTATTAAATGCCTAGAGTTCCCACATTATTCTTGCTTTAAAATGCTAGTGATTTGAGTGAAGGTTTGCCTTTTAGACATATTTTGAAGTCCTGTTTGCCTGTAGTAACTTGCTTGGAAGTTTACAGCATTGAATTTTGAGGATTATTTGCATCTGAGAATTTTTCATCTGATCTATACAAAGGTGTTAATTCTGATCAGCTGCTGTGTTTTCCAAGTGTTGTGCAAAATATGTTTATGCAGCCAGACACAGAGGCTCCCAAATACAATACTTGCAGTGAAGAATGTGGGAAGCAGGGATGAATGAGTTGCTGATGTGCTTCCCCTTATGAAGGGAGAACAGGGTTGTGTGGAGGAAGGATGTCTTTGGCTGATGGAACAAGAATTTGTGAGGGGTATTGCTTGGCACAGGATGCCCTGAAATCTCTGGAGGGTAGAGAAAAGTTGTGAAATGTCTGGGACCATGCTGTTTGGACGTAATCTGAAACACCTCCAGTATTTACATGAGAGAAGATATAAAATAAATGACCAGGACTTGTTTCAGATCACAAAGCTTGCCATATCACATAAGGGTGAATGCAGCAACAGTCTTTCTGGGACAGCTTCACAGCTAGGGGGTCCTACACAAACCATCAAAGGCAGCTGAGGAAGGGTGGTGTCCTCATAATTTTCCATTGAAAATCCATGCTTGATCGAGATCTTCTCAAGGGATAATGAGCAACCATACCATCTTAATGTGAACAAATTCTAAACAGAGAAGGTCTGAAGGCAGTGGGAAAAGAAATAACAATTCTGAAAGAGTCTTGAATGTCATTAACTGATTAGCTTTCTGTCTGGGATTAATCATGTTTGTGGGTCTGGTCCAAGGTCCAATGAGGTCAATGAAAACACCTCTTCAGTCAGGAATTCTATTTGTGAAGTATACTCTTTATTTGGCTTCTGACACCCCAAGATAGGCAAACCACTTATATACAGGAATATAACAGCTGTTGTAGTGCAGTGAAATACGGTGCAGCTCTACAGCACAAACGTGACAAAAATCAGAAACTGTAGAACAGTAGGATTTTTGGAAACAGAGTTATTCTATAGTTTTGTATATAGCATCCAGAAGCAGAACTTCCCTGTAATCTCCCCTTTTTGCAGCTGTGGGCAATACCCTCCAGATGATATGCTATCTTTTTCATGTCCTCTGAGCTCAGCACATTTTAAATGATGCAATGGTATGTAGGAAACATTTTCCCCAATACACCTAACAATTGCTGTCAAAGTTTCAAAACCCTGCTACTCCTCTTAATTTGAAATGTGCCTGTTACAGGATTTTCTTCTGAGTGGGACACATATAGTGGCATAAAGCTTACCTGAAAAATATCTAAAGATAAGACTGAGAAGTGAATGTGTACTCATTTACATGTATAAGAAGTTTCAGCAGCTGCTGGTGTTCAGACACAATTATTTCTCATGAAAATGTTTGGAAACAGGTTTGGTTTCTTTTAGTGTAATCAACTCAAGTTATTGCATCTGGGGAAGATTTGCTGCTTTCAAAAGTAAGCACCAAAATACAGTTCTCTAAGTGGAAATCAGTAACATTAACATGATTATACCTGTAGGTGAATGAATGTTGCCTCCTTCTAGTCCATCGTGCTGAGAGGGCAGCTGCATGTGAATCTGAGAGGTATTTGTTTCATGTGTATATAATCTTGTCTTCCTAAGGACATCTGTAAAGTTAAATGATTGGATTTAGGTATAATTCTACAGTCAAATTAGTATTGTTTTCAGAGTAGATCTGGGAAAAATTCAAACTGTGTGCCATGCTGGTTCTTAGAAGAATCTGCTATTCCATCTAACTTGAATAAAAGATTTACTGAAAACCCCTGAAGGGATAGGAAGATCTTCAGAACACTCATTCATCCTTGGTCAATTAGAGTAAAAGATCTGACCACTGACTACTGAAACACATAGTGCATAGCCTCAGGATTGTTGGCTGGAACAGACTCAAAGACATTCACTAAATTTAACATTAGTTATAGGTAAGTATCATTCAGTTTCTATTAGCAGATAAAAGAGATTCAAACCGAATCCAGCACTACTGAGATATTTGCAAATACTAAACATAAATCTTTGATATCTACAGTTTCAATTTTGGTTTAAGCCTAAATGTACATGTGATATGCCTGTGCTGTTGAAAGAGTATTTATAGCAGTAGAGAGCATTGCCTGGTCTGCTGAAAAGCTTGATTACCTACCTGCCTACATTACTTTCCCCGTGAAATACAGTGTTTCTAAAATGATATGTGTAATTAGAGACACGCTGTCAAGCTTGGAATTGACACCCGGCTACAGTAGGTAGTGTGGAGGAGCTCTAGCTTACAGCTTTATGCTTAAACTGATCTTTTCACTCTTGGCAAAAGCCAAAAATCCTGATGTAGAGATGAAATTCATTTCACCTTGATCAGAGTTGAAGTGTGCTTAAGGTAGGAAAGATGCACACAGACTGCAGATACAGCTTAGATGCTCTCAGCACCTTAGACCATAAAGAGATACCACAACACAGTCCCTTGTCTGCCTTTTCTGTGAGTCACTGGTTTAGCTCTAATGTTGGTTCCACCAGCTCCTTTTTGCTGAGTGTGTAATGTGTCATGAATATTTGTGTGTAGTATCTGTGTAGCCTGTCCTCTTGTCCTGCTTTGGCTTGCCCACACTTTTCCTTCCCACCTGCAGAGCTCCTATTGATTTGTTATATTTGATATCTTTTGGTGTCTTACCACTCCAGCCTCAGAGGATGCTGAGTGCTAGTGTTGAAGAGAGATTTTCATTGGCCTGCAGATCTACAGCTAAATTTCTCATGATACGATTCCCAAAAGAAAGCACCCTGGAAAATATTAAAGGAGAAACACGACAATGTGTTTGGGTGTATCATCATCTGTGTATGTTAGACAGGAGCAGCAGGTAGTGAATTCTGTCACTTTGCTCTCTACTCCTTTTTGAGATCACTTTCAAATATGTAGAAGTCTTATTCATGACGCCATGAACTGGAAGCACTTAATTAGGCAGTGCTATGTGTTGTGAAACTTTAAAAAAACCCAACCCCTTAACAGTTAATGTATTTGAGGAAAAAAGACTTTACATTTTTTTGTAGAAATAATTACTAATTTCACTTTGTACCTTAACTATATTGAGGCATTGAACTTATCCGTGATGTAAGAAATGTGCTTAAGTTCATAAACCCTTCTTATTCTTACTCTCTCTGTGTTGCTTCATGGAACACACCATAATTTACAGATGTAATTTTCTTTCTGCTGGGGCTGAAAAGTCACATAACTGATGTTTCTGACTTGGCTCAATGTTCTTCAGAGCCATAGCAGTCCAAGTATTAGAAAACCTGATTTGAAACATCTTGGATACTTCATAGGATAATCACTTGTATGAGTTTTGTTTTCAGACAGTATCATCTAAAGAACTGATTTTTAACAAGTCATTAAAAAATAACTGAGAGGATTTTGGTTATTACTATAGCCCCATGGGGGTGTCTTCAGTTGAATAATTCAGATTCATGGTTCGAGGCAGAAAATCATAGCAGATTGCTAGAAATGGGTTATTATTTATCCTTCTAATAATCTGTGAAGCTTTAGTTTCTATTTTTTAACATACCATGCTGATTCTTTTCTTAGCATTGATACAACAAATACGAGTAACTCATTCACACACAGTCCTTGTCTTGTTCATTCTGTGCATATGTTTTGCAAGCATCATTATAACTATTTGTGTTCATGTGAATAAAATGAGCTTGGAAGTACGCCTACTATTCAGAATTTTTTAAATGTTGGCCTCAAATTTATTCTGAGGGGAATAACGCATTTTTTTAAAAGATACATTTATTTACATACTTGTTTTTCATCTGGAAAGGTTACTCATCTCACAATGCAAACCTCTTGGGAAACCTATCTTGTTCCAGAAATATTTCTGCTGTCATTAGAAATGCTGATGAAATCGGTGTAAGTCTCATAAAAGGTTCAGTTACTGCTCTGTAAAAGGCAAAAAAAATCTGTATTTTATTACAACAGTCTCTTTTTTTATTTTTTAAAGTATTTATCTTGAAAAGAAGCCTTGAAAATGGTACTTGATTCAGTTCATCAAACTTTCAGCTTCTCTGAAGAACAGCAGCACTATCTCAGCTTTGACCCATTAGCTTTTAGAGATGTTCTTATTTGTCAGTTATATTTGTTAGTTATACGTGGTACAGAAAAGCAAGGGATTTTTATAAAGATTTAAGTAGCTAAGGCCAAATTTTTTCTTAAACAGCACAGATTAGTACTGTAGAAAAACAGCTGATGTTGCAGAAAGATGTGATAAAAGAAACTTTGGAGCATTCCACTGTGTGCACAAACAGTCCTGAAGAATTTCAAGCTGGGACCCCTACCTGTGTCATGCTTCAGTCAATTGGGCTCTTGCTTCTTCTCTTCATTATTTTCCATTTTTAAGTCATCACAGTATATAATTTACCCTGACCACACCAGTATAATATAACAGTTACTGAAGTTTAGCCCATGGTTTTGTATTAGAGATGCTCTATTTTTAGAATTTTCTAGCTAGACTATAAAAAAAAACTTTGGACAGGCTTGGAGTTAGAAAACTTCTGCACAGGCATTGTATTAAAAGATGCAATTAAAAATAACAGGCTGTATTTGGAAACAAGTATATGCAACTAACTTATGTAACAGAACTCTAGTCACCCTCTGTGTACTGTGACTTCCCTAGTAAGGCATTGTCTCAACAAGATTTTGCTTGTACATTTATTAAACCCTCTTACAAGTTTTATGCATGTTTCTTCTACATATCTGCTGTATTCCTAGATTTTCTGGGTTTTTTAGGTTTTGGTTTTGGGGATTTTTTTTGGTTTTTTGCTAGTTTTTAATACCTTGATGCACATCCAGCCTTCTTTACCTGAAAGAAGTGTGTTGTTACAGATGTGGCAGTAGGTGAATGGTGGGTGATGCCCACATGACCATGGAAACTGGTGGCTTAGTCTTTAGTTGATAGTTGGAAGTGTTTTTGATTCCTCTGTACCTTACCAGTTACATTCATAAGAGTCTGCAGAAGCTGTGATGAAGTTGTGAGGTTCTAAAGTCACTTTACCAATCCTTTCTTATGCCAGAGGGATGTTGGCAGGAGGGATGGGCCTTAAGCAGAGCTGTGCCAGGACTCAGGCTGCAAAGAAGAAAACCCAGTTAGCCTGTACTAATTCAATAAAATATCTACAGAGCTTGGAGAAGAGAGAAATAAGGAGTACCATGATCTAAATTTTCCATTTCTAAATAAATCTAAGTGAGTAGTGCTCGTGGGGCTTTTAATTTTTTTCTTTTGAAGGAGGATGTGGAGAATGAGGGATGACTTGTGAGTTGTTGGATAGCTGCCATCTCTGTTTTGGTTAGGTTGGTTTTTTATCCTTTCTGTTGCCTCCTTGCATGTCAGCCTGAGCAGAGGAATGGACGTGGCTCCAGGATCACTGAAGCATAATTGCTTCAAGCAACGAGCCAGCTGCTGTAACTCAGATTTGGTACAATGGGCAGCAGGTCACTGAAACAGGCACCTACCTAGGGTCTTTTTTTTCAGAGCAGCACAAAAGAAGATGTCACCTGGCAGAGGAACCAGAAGGTTATGAAAAAGAATATTGAACCATTTCTAGCAGCTTGGGCTAAAGAAGAAATCTCTGCTCCAGGAGCTCAGCAGTGTGGAAGGGAGACTGAGTACAGACAGACCCTGAGGGAAGAATGAGATAAAGTGAAGGACATGGTTTTCAGGTATTAGGGGTGGATTCAGCCCGCCTGACTGAGGTGCTACACAGCTTCCTAGTGTCTATTGAAGCCCCTAACTGAGATGCTTTGAATCCATGTCCAGTCACTGGGGAAGGCAGCTGCTTGTGGAGATTTCCAGAGACAGATCACATCTGTGTGAAGTACTGCATGTTGGATGGGTGGGATCTTACCTTTGGCAGATTCATAATCATCAGTAACAATTATTTGTCCTTTAACTAAAAGGAGCTGTGTCTCAATTTCTTCCAAACCTTCTGTACACTCTGCATAAATACCTGCTAAAGGGCTAACATGCAAGGCTCCTATTCCTGGCGTGTGAGAAGAATCTGACAAGTCGGTACTTTGCTGTGGGACGTGCAACTGCATTTTAAGTCCTTGATCTCAGGAGATATGCAAGACAGAGGATGTACTCTTTGGGAATATGCCATAGGGATTTAAGGGCTTCTAGACACAGCTCAGGCTCCAGAGGCTTGCAAGTGTTACATATGCGAAGACTGGGTTCCCAGTAGAGCATCTGAGCTTTCAACAGAGGGTGTGTGATTAGGTTTTGTCCCCTAGGATAATGAGAGTCTCCATTTCCTTCATGCATATTCAGCATATATAATCTTTTAGGCTTGATTGATTTTTTTCTTTTTATACAGAGAAGAGAAATATAAGGTCATTGTTATTAACTTGACTTTGAGAGCCTGAGAGTCTCTGGAATCTGTCTTTAAAATGCTTATTTTTCTAAGTTCTTCAGAATTTTGTTCTGTAACATGTTAAGTTGTAGTTGTGGGAACATTTTTTTTAGCAGCAAAGCTAGTTTAAATGATCCCTTCAGTCAAATAAAACATCTGTAACGTCTCTGCTGGAAATTTCATAACAATTTCAATTGCATATTTCTAAGGATTATACTAATTTTAAGATGGAGAGGTTAGTACTGAGTTATGTATGGAAGTATCTATTAATCAAAACAGCAACAGATGATCTCAAAGGAAAAGTACTTTCCCAAGCTTGCCAAAGAAAGCCTGGTGGACAAAAGCAGCAGATCTGTTTGAACATTTATATTTTGGTGTTTCAGGCTGTTAAGTACTTTGTCTCATTCTGGACTGAATGCTCTTTCAGATGAGAAGAAGGCAAAAGTCACCAAGACTAGGAAGGTGCCTTTCCAAGGTGTATTAGGAGTATAATTCAGCTACATCCTAACAAAATGCCTCCATTTTCTTCATTCACAGAGTTCTGAACAAACTGCATTCAAGAACCTCTTTCTCCCTTAAAAAAAACCCTAAAAGGCTTCTCCTTCTAACACTTGTGGACAGCTTTTAAAAATATGAGTCAAATGTAAACTCATACAATGTTGTTTTCCCAAGTTAGCTGGCAACCAGAAATTACAAGGCTTGGCCAATTTGTTTAATAAAGGGCTTGACTGAGAAACCCTGAAAACTGCTGAAATGCCTACACAATGACTCTTGCTGCATAGTTAATGTATGTCTCCTAAAATCCATATANTCTTACCATTCCTCACCCTGTCCCACATTCTGAAGGCACAGAATGGCATGCTAGGTGAGAGCTGAAAAAATCTTCTTCTCCATCCTGAAAATGATCATGGAAAAATGTACCTGAACTAACTCTGGTAGCAGGCAGTGATTTCTTTTTTAAAAGATCTCTACTGCAGATGATCAGTAATTTTCAGTGTGAGAAAGCCTTACAACACTTTGAAAAGTAAAAAAGTCTGCTATATTAACGTGGGATCCTATTGCAGCGTTTACCTGGGCTTATTAAGGACAAAATAGGGATGTGATTATGATAATTCAGTTTTAACTTTTTAGTCTACTTAGATAAAACTGTAGTCTGGCTCAGGAAGCACAATCACTAATACTGTGGAAGCACAGCCTGATTAGGATAACATTAGAAACTAATCAATGGATTATCTTTTATTGTACTACAAAAAAGTCATTTGTCCTCTCTAAAGTGGACACTGGAGCTGTGAAATTTAGGTTTAAATTTGTTGTGGAAACTCCAATTGCCTGTTTCTCTGTGAAACTAAACCACATAATGCTTTTGGGGTGAAAGGGGGAAGAAAATAAAGAAAAAGACCCAGCCTGTCCAAATAATTTCTAAATTATATTCTGCAAGTGTGTATAAACAAATTCATGAATTTCAGGGCTGTTTAAGCTTTCAGCACCTTGACTGTCCCTCAGCTGGCCAGGCAGGGTGTTGCAAACATGGGGTGCAAACCAGGAGGTGATGGGTCTGGCAGCCTCTCTCTAGCCCTGCCAGAGACTACAGAAAGGAGTGTCTCTAGACGTGGCCTACGGGGAATTTCTTATCACTTCCACTAATTAGTCCATCATGTTAGGCAGCAAAGAGTTTAAAAAGTAATTGTAGTATCCCAAAGTAATTTTCTGTTGCTAATGATCTGGTTTTGTCACATATATAACAGGACTAGGAAGCAGCATAAATTTCTTACTGTTTCACATCTTGACCACTTACTTTAACTTCCTTAGAGTTCAAGCTTATTTAATGTATTCCTTTTCCATCAGTTTCCCAAATATTTATTGTAAATAACCTCTGAATGTTTTAATACTTAACACCTTATTTTTACTCTGATGCACATCTCTAACGAGTTTTTTTGGTAATTTTTTTTTAACTGAATCTTTTTCTTTTTCCAGTAAAACCCATGCCTGGCTGAGAATTGTGTCATCTTATGCATTATTTCGTTTCAATAAAGTAGTTTCAGGGCTAACAGCTACATTTTGAAGTTAATAGGAAGGTTGATACCTACTTCTGGACAAAAAAGGTCTCTGCATGGGGGTGTTTTTCCCTCTCTATTCCCAAGGAAGTTAAAAGCTAAACAAGTTTATGTAAAAATAAGTTCTATTTAAACAACATTAAGTCATGCAAAGAGTATTACTGTAACCTGATGCCTCCAGAACTCATGCCTCCCACTTGTCTATACTAGGATGTGGCTTAGACCATCCAGTTTCACATTTTAATGGTCTAATTAAAATGTGAAGTTTAACACTTGGAAAAGAGTAAAAATGTCATAAATCTGTAAAACTTACTGTCTTTGTTTCTAAATCTTTATGTGTGTGCTGTACCAGAGCATATATCCTTTGCTTCCATCTATTTTACAAGGAGATTCAGGTGGCTCTGTGTCTCTGACCTTTCCTCTTCATTATTTCTCAGAGAACCAATCTTCTTGTCATCTGCAAATTCGATCAGCAATGATTTTTAGTTGTTTTCTTTTTTTTCCCCACCATGTTCCTGAAAGGTCCGAAATGCAATTTGTGCAGGACTCCATCAGTAACACTCCTGTATGGAAGTGAGTGCCTGTTTACAATTACATTTTGAAACCTATCAGTTAGCCAGCTCTTAATTCATTTAATGTTGTGTCTGCTATATTGATTTTACATCATTTGAGTTTCCTGATCAAAATATTATGTAGTACTAAGTAAAATGCCTTACAGAAGTCTAAGTATATTACATTATCACTATTATTTTCATGCGTCAGATTTGTAACCTCATCGAAAAAGATAAGACATTTTCTCTGACAAAGTCTATTTTCCATAAATCCAGGGCAATTGACATTAATTGCATTATGCTCCTTTAATGTAGTATTAATCAAGTTCTCTCTTTTCCTCTTTCATTTTACAATGAACTGCAGTCCTGCTGACAGCCTTATTGTGGACTTAGGTTTCATTAATCCTTTTAAGATATTGTCACAGCATAATTTTTCCTTTCAGCCATCTGGAACTTTCCCAATATTCCAAGAATTATGGAAAATTAGCTTTAGTGTACAGTAAGACATGAGGGAAAGGAGGCTTTTTTTATTCCTTTCTTTGTTGGAAAAGCTACCACAACCACTGACATTTCCCTAAATCCGCTGTGTCCAGCCTGAAGTCACAGGATACAAGTGGTACAAGGAGCCCTTTTTTTTAACATAAGAAGTCACTTCTGTGGCAGGCTGCCCATTCCTGCAAGCCAGTGGAGTGAAAAGCAAGTTAAAATCATGTATCTATCTTTGCAGCACTCTGCAGCTACCAATGCCCAAGGATCACAGCTGTTCCTGGGATTGCCTGGGAGGAACAGAAAAATTTCTCAGACCAGGAGAACGAGGTTTGCATTAGAAGTCGCAAAAATATCTCAACTTGAACAGGTTTTCTTCTGTTTTTCAGGTTGCTTTGCACATTTATTTTTTTTATTCAGACTGAGCGGGTTGATTAATTGACTTAAACAAAACGAAGTGGCTGAAAAGAATGTCTCTATACCAGTGGGCATGAGATGGACTATGACTTCTTTTGGGAAAAAATTATCTGCACAGAGGCAGAAAAGAAAGCAAGCAGTCCTGAAGCATGTGGATTTTGTAAATCTTTGAGTTGAAAAATTCCTTTTTGCTAGCTGAAATGTTATTTCTGGCACTCCTTCCTGCAAGTGAGGGAGTGTGTGGGAGCCCCAGAGCCTCGGAGCAATACACAGACTGCTTGTTGAATGGCAGCCTTAGTTACTGACGTGTGAGGGAAGTGCTGCTGGGCAGCCAAAGGCTCCACTGCCCCTGATGTGGGCAGAGCACCTCACAGGACTTGGGCTTTTCTAGACTAAAAATTCCTGGATGGAGCAGGAAACAGCTTATGCTGAAATTCTGGGAAGTAAATGACAGCCACCCTGATGCACTCACTGCTAAAGGGTCTCTATGCAAGAACTGGACAGCCAAAGTGACATTATTATGGGAGATGCTGTGCGAATTGAACTTAATGGAATGTTTCCGCTTCCATTGATTTAATTTCATACTTTGAGGTCCCCCAGCCCCATCCCCACCCAGTGTTTGCTGAGAGCTTGGTAGTACCTCAGTGCATTCTCTTACAGCGTAGAATATTTCTGAAGAAAACACAAGAAATTTGATTTACATCCTGTTTTTTAGGCAAAGGCAAGCAAATCCAGGCCATGCTCTGGAAGACAAAAGTATAAATCACCTCTGAGCTTGAAGCTATGGAATATAGTTAGACTATTTCAGAGCCCGAATCAATAAATTTTACAGAGAGGAAGTTCTGTCTCACTCTTAGATCTCTTCCACTGACAATTGCAAGACAAAGACTCTAGAGTATTTTAACTGGATAAATTTGAACAAGTTAACTTTTAAATGAAGCAAGGTACCTCTAAAAATGTTAGATTATTCTGTTTTCTTAATTTAAGGGGTTAAAATGAAACTGTCTTTTGATGTAGCATAATTTTACACAGAAAGCTTTAATAATTAAAAAGTTGTACTTTATTAATAAAAACGTAATATGAATAGCAAATTCCAAATGCTCCAATATGATCTTCTGTGCAAAGTTCCATAAGGTTTCTTTTTATTGATTCAAAGTGATTTTTTTTTTGCCAGACCCACAGAATTTGTTCCTGTTTTCTGACCAGTTAAGTTGAAATATACTGTCACTGACATGCAATTACTATGATCTTAGCAACAGCAGACTTTTTGGGTGGAGAGCAAAAGCTAACCAGACAAAAATGTATGTGTCTGAAAGGAATGGGTAGGGTGTGATACCAAAATGTACGCATTACTCATCTTTTAAGGCTTACTTTGAAATTAGCAAATACTGTGAGGTTTCAACACATGCAGAGTCTAAAAAAGCTAGAGAAAATTGGGGTGGTTTCACATATCCTGCATCAAAATGCAAGACTGCAAGGTGAGAGATGTTTCACACTGGCACTAAGGCTTTCCCATGGATTTCTTGGTATGTGGTCTTTACCATTTGGCAAAAAAACTAAGGTGAAAGCAAGCTGCATGACTTTCTTGCTGTGTAGTCCCTGAATAGAGATAACCAGTCATCAGTGCAAAGTTTGCGTAGAGAAATAATGCTTAAATGGCAGTCCTAGAAATTCAGCTTTTTTAAGCGCTACACATTTAGAGAAAACCGACCAGCATGTTCTCTTCTCATGAACAAGACAAAAAGCTTTCTGAAGTGCTGGCTATGATTTTATACTGCTAGTGCAAACATACTGAAGGAAAATCTAAGAAATGTTTCCACTGCCAATAGTATAACTATTCCCTACTGTTTGTTACAATGTGGAGGAGTAATATTCTAAACTTTCATCTCGTTATTTTAACAGAAATGTTTTTAGCTGCTATTATTTCATAATCACTGAATGAATATCTGAAACTGCAAGACAAGGTAAAGACCTGAGGTTCACTTTTCTTGTTGTGTAAGGCATAATTGGCTCTCATTAGAGGCTTCTTCCACAACGGCATATGTTGTCATCCCTCTAGCAACACATCCAGAGAGGCCTTTTGTTAGTGAGCTTTCCTTAGGGAAAGCTATTTCCACACTGCACTGCCACTATCTGCAAGGTTGTTCTCCTGGGTCATGCCTTAGGTAATGGAAGGGACAGACCTAAGGCATCCACCAGTGTGTATCCATTAGTAATTTCTCCCATGCAAATACCATAAAATGAAGTTGGAATTCAAGGCAGTGCTCTGCTGCTTGATGCATGTATTCCAGCTCCTAGTCTCCAAAGACCTGCCTATTATGCAGTTTACTTCGTTAGCAGGCAAAAGAGGAGATATAGAATATGAAGGAAGGGAGGAAGGGCTTTTAAAAAATATTAGTAAGCAAATGCCATCACTTGAAAGAGTCTCACTGTTTCTGATTTTTCTTTACTAGCTGCCTTTCTGCCCAAAAGATACTTTACGGTTTATTACCCAAATTCTGATTACAGACATGTCAGAAGTAGATCTGTGCCTAAGTGAACTTCTCCCCTCAATCTGAACAGTGTACCATGTTTGAAAAACCTGTAGTTAGCACTGTATTTGGGAGGAAACTCATGAAATCACTAATGCAAGTCAATAGCGGAAAGCTCATTTAAGCCTAATTCAGGTAGCATTCCCTTTTGTGTGATAGGATCTTATTCAGAGAGAAAAAAACAAACTGCCTGAAGGCATGCAGAGTTCTGAGATAAATAATTAAACAAATTCTGATCTTGAAATGTGTTCTCATACCATGCTCCCTTCCTTTTGAAAATTAGGTGGGAAATTCCACAATTCAAATGAGGTAGTTATCTGCATTTACCCTGCAGGGAGTAAATTCACTCAAGGTGTAATGCCAGGGTGAGGCTGGATCCAGTGATAGTTGCGTCACATGACATGAGCCAACATGGCTTATTGTCGTTGTGGTTCATGTCTTCTAGCACAGGGGAAACTTCTGTATAAAATACTAGAACAATGGTTGAATCTCTTGTGAAAGCCGTATAAATACAATGAAAGCCATCATGCATCTACAAATTTTTTTTGTTAAATTTAAAACCCAGAACATATAAACACAAATTTATTTTCTTCTCTTTCTGTTTTGCAACTTCCCCTTTCCTCTTGCCTTCTTTTACGTCCTCTTGCCCAAGCCAAAGACGAATGGAAATTCTTACTGAGACTAGTTCATTATAAGAAAATGTCATATAGATTAAGAAACAGAGGATTTATGGAAGACTCAAATTTGTAGAAGATTTAGGACTCCTTTAAGGGCATTTGGAAATCTTTCATGGATTATATACAAAAAACAGATGCTACATCTTAGAAAAAATTGGATTTCATTGTTACTTCCTATTTGACTATGGGGTGGGAGAATGAGTGTGTTTTATACTATTGTGAACTAAGACCATTTTTTTTCCACACAAAAGAGTTGCTTTGCTTCCTTTTCCCTGTTGGGGTGTGTGTTGTCAATTACAGAATATAGCACCTCTTGTGAAAAATAATTGGTTTTTACAAAGAGAACAATTATTCAAAAGCCACCAAGAACAATGAAGAAGAACAATGTCTTGGCTCAGAAAAAGCAACTTCTTACTTAATTTGAAACCACAGAAATATTGATAGAAACCATGTTACCTCTCCTCTGGGAATAATGCATCCTTTGGCTGACATAAAACAGGATTTACATTCATGTCTTCTCTTTACCAGACTAATTAGGGACCTTGATAGATCTTCACTCATATCAGCTGAAAAATGACCTGTTTGTTAAAATAATCTTTTTAGGATCTCCTCTCTGCTGGAGTAGTAACTCTCTATGGGGTCTGGAGTGTGCTCTCTCCAGGGATTCCTCTATCTGTAACAATCCTCTTCTGATCTGCTTTGTGAGCTTTTCTCTTAGATTACACACAGGGCCTGTAGGGCCACGAGTGGGAGAACCCTTTGGGTTCCCACAATAAGCACAGACCCATCATGGGAAAAAAATTTAATTATAATGACCATTTCTCCTTCAAAGGCCTTGCTATCCCTTCACTTTCCTTAAGGCAGTCTGAGTACCTGAGGGAGTTGGCAAAAATCCTCAGATCCTTTAGAGGCCAAATACTGTGTCTTGGGATGGTAGGATTAAAGCAGAGTTAATTTGCTGCTCAGAAGCAGTGCATTGAAGGGAAGTGGTTCTTGAAGTTTTTATTTTCTTCCTTTATATTTGCATTTGGGCCAGCTTTGTTTAGTATCTTTACTGAAGACCTGGATGAGAGGATCAAGTACATCCTCAGCAAGTTTGCAAACAATACCAAGCTGGGTGGGAGTGTTGATCTGTGGAGGGCAGGAAGGCTCTGCAGAGGGATCAGGGCAGGCTGGATTGATGGGCTGACACCAGTTGTGTGATGTTCCACCAGGCAAAGTGCTGGATCCTGCACTTGAGTCACAACAACCCCACGCAACGCCACAGGCCGGGGGAAGAGTGGCTGGAAAGCTGCCCAGCAGAAAAGGACTTGGGAGTGCTGGTCAACAGTAGCTGAACGTGAGCCATCAGTGAGCCCAGGTGGCCAAGGAGACCAATGGCATCCTGGGCTGTATCAGCAACAGTGTGACCAGCAGAACCAGGGCAGGGATTGTCCCCATGTACACGGCAATGACAAGGTCACACCTCAAATCCTGTGTTCAGTTTTGGGCCTCTCACTGCAAGAGAGACATCGAGGGGCTGGAGTGTGCCCAGAGAAGAGCAATGGAGCTGGTGAAGGGTCTGGAGCACAAGACTAATGAGTAGCAGCTGAGGAAGCTGGGGTTGTTTAGCCTGGGGAAAAGGAGGCTCCAGCAGGGAGACATTATTGCTCTTTACAGCTACCTGAAAGGAGATTGTGGTGAGGTGGAGCTTGGTCTCTTCTCTCAGGTAAAAAGCGGCAGGAGAAGAGGAAATGGCCTCAAGATGGCTCAGGACTGGATTTTAGAAAAATTTCTTCGCTGAAAGGGTGCTCAGGCATTGGAATGGGTTACTCAGGGAAGTGGTGGAAACAGAATCCCTGGGAATGTTCAAAAATTTTGTGGATGTGGTCCTTGGAGACATGGTTTAGTTGTGAACACGGTGGTGCTGGGCTAACAGTTGAACTCAATGATCTTAAAGATGTTTTCCAACCTTGCCAATTCTATGATTCTTTGGATTTCCTGCCTCTAGGTTTGCTCCAAGAGTCTCCTTTTCATTTATACTTTTTAACCAAGCTATGACTGTTATTTGGCAGCTTGCCTTTTCTGGAGTGCTGCTATTTATTCCTTATATTTGCTGATCTTTCTTTAAGTATGTTGAACATTTAATTAGGAGGATCTGATTTTTATCTATGACTTTTACCAGCTCATTGCTGGTAGTAGTGCACAGTGGTTAGCTGTCAGTATGCAATTCCTGTGTTCCTATCACTTTTTGGTACAGAAATAATGGTTTTAAAAGAAACATATTATGTGCAAGTTTTCCATTATTTTTTTTAAAGGAAGACTACTTTGACATATTTTTACCCAGGTTAAATTCAGTCATAATCACAGAATATGGTTTCTTTTCGTGACTTCAAATAGCACAAAATTTGAAGAGGGAAAAATGAAAAAGTGTTATTGGAATTAGAAAAAAAGTGGTCTCAGAATTAGGATAGAAGGAAGATAATTAAAAAAAAAATCACATTCAATTTCTTTATCTAACATTGAATTGGTGTTTAACCAGTTCATGTTGATATTTGCCACCTTAAGTGTGTTTAGTGGTGAGCAAAACACTTCAGCAAAGGTAAGCACCCATGCAGAGATATTGTGTGCATATTTTTTTAATACTTTAATTCTTGAAAATGCAGACTTTGCCAAAGATTTTTTCACACAGGTATTTTCAAAGGAGGTGTTCTTGAGAATGATAGTTATTGCTTGAGCCAAGAGCTTCTTCCAGAGGAGCACAGCGAAACATTAAAAGACTGCCTCATTGTCACCTGGGCAGTTGAAACTCTCAAGTAGTATCTGCTGGGGATTGCTCTGCTTATTCTGCCTATACTGCCTTGATAAAAATTATGGCAGTGTTTTATTTATAACCTGTCTCTGCTTCTGGACTACTCGAGCAATTGCTGCCTTATCTCAGGAAATCACAAGACTTAACAGCTGTTGAAGTGTCTTCTGTTTCATGGAGAGGTGAATAGTGATGGAAAAGATGGAGGAGTTTTACAATAGTATTTAAGGATCTACAAAAGCAGCTGCCTTACCATTGTTTCCTTAAAAAATCATTAAGGTACCAGGGATCAACTAGAATAATTCCAAGCTGAAAGATATAAGTAGCCCCTTAGATGCAGTCTGGTGTGAAATAAGACTTACAAGGACTAGCAGGAGCAGCAGGCTTTGCTCTTTTGTGGCTCAGTCGAGGGTTAATGTTTTTTATTTGGAAATAAAATCAGTTTAAAGACTGCCTGTCAAACAGGCTGTTGGCTGTTTATTTATCTGGGCTGGTGAACATGGACTCTGTGAGGTCCTAAACTAATTTATGGCTGTTTTAGTCAAAATCAACAACTTAAACTTTACCTGCAAGCTCACTAACACATAGTATAGCTTGTGGAGTCCTGGGTTAATATTTACATTGGGGCATTTGGCACAGAGGTCAGCTTGAGTTTCAAGTGGATTCAAGCTGTAAATCTCTGAGCACTTGTTTTAGGAGCATAACATTGGCATAATTATGTCTGCCTCTCAAAGAACTGTCACAATGTCCTGCCTGTGCCTTGATATCCAAGCAGGAATATTTGGTCCTTATTTAACAGTGCATGGTCACGAATTCCCTTTTTCTGCATTCGTACTATTATGACCATTTATAAAAATCACTGCTGCTAAAAAAGCATAAATTCTGAGCTCTTAGTTCTTCTAGAATTCACAGCATAATTTCTGGTTTGGATTGAACTATTAGGGTAACAGTATTCTTCATGTCTTTCTTGAATTTAAAATTACCTCTTGTAGAAAATAGTAACTTAGCCTCCCCTCATCTCAGTTCTCCTTCACATTTGAGTATTGCTGGAATAAGTGATGACATTAGGGAGCTTTTCTGACAGGGTGTGTAAGTCAGATATTTTGCATTTGAGTTCTACATCAGTAATCTATCTCTTAGCTCTGCACACTTCTATACTACCTCTTATTGTGAAGGAAAGCCTTAATATCCTAACAAATCTGTAAAACTACTTTTTACCTTCAACAAGGTCCTGCTAGAAGCTGAGCTCAGAAAAAATAACCTTATTTTAGTTAAGAACTTTACAGGTAAGTTTCAGATTGTTTAAAAGCAGCTATATAGAGGTTTCTGCTGGACTTGGTCAGAAGGTCGTTCATTTCCCCCTAAGGTAAGGGCCCAGCTGTGTTAGATGTTTGCCTGTCTCCACTGTTTAAAGAAGGAGTTCTGATGATGATCTCAAGAAACACACATATGACCAAATAATTTAATTTTGTTCCTGGTCCTCGATTGCCTATGTAATGAGTCACAGACCACAGGTATGACCAGTTCTGAAAAACATGCCTGAGAGGCATATAGATTTATGGATTAAGTATCAGCTTTTAAAATCTCGTTGTAATGATTGTAGTTTCTTGTTAACTTGAAAAATGAGTGACTAGAATAAATCAATTTTGTCTGATGTAAAATTCAGTGTTTATATTTGTAATACTAATTCAAGTTTTGCACCTGTCAAGTGTCTTTTCTTTAGTGACTATAAAATTTGGATGAAATCTTAACTGAAATTTTTAACTCTTCTACCTGCTAAAATTGAAAAAATACTTTCAGATTAAATAGTCATAACACAGTAAACTAATAACGAAGTGCAAATTTGCTGTTCCATGGCTCTTATTCTTAGACTTTGCCTCAAAGCTTACATCTGTTGTTGACTATATTTTTCTATTGTTTCTCTATGAAAATTGTTAGAAATAATTTTTTAACTGTCATTATTTTTGAACTTAAAAACATATATTTTTTTTAATTTGAAAAGGGAACTTTCATAACGCAAGTGGACTTCTGCCATTTTGGTAAAATCACTACATATTAACTCAGTACTTCACACTACATTTATAGTCCGTTAGGAACTGAAAAATGGGGATCAGTACAGATCCTTGGTGAAGAGTGTGAGCACTTTTTCCACTAGAATATACCATCCCAGATGGATTTGTCATTCACAGCCTAGGCAGCTTTCCTAATATCTATAACAGGATCTTGTGAACTTCACCTCACTGTTTATTATAAAGAACAGATAGTAAGGCCAATGTGATTTCAAGTAAATAAATGACCATGAACTCAAGAGTCACAGAAACTTTTTAGTGAAACTTAAAAAACTGTTCTATTCCTAGCCCAGTAGAACACTAAAAGTAGTAAAAACTGTAGTGGTTTAAAACCAGCTGGGAGTTAAACCCAAATAAGCCACTCCCTCTCCCCTGCCCCCTCCAGTGAGAGATGGATGAAGGCAGAGACTGTGCGTTGAGACAACAATTTACTGAAAGCAAACAGCAATGGAATAAGAATGGCACAGTAACAGCAGCAATATTAATAACAAAAGTATACAAAAGAAAACATGGTTTACACACAAAAGGTGTTCACCACCTCGACTTAGTTCTGTGTGGCCACTTAGACAAAGGCAAGATGGTGGCCATTCCTGCAGCTCATCAGGGACGTGCAGTTATTCCTGACAAAAAGCAAGACCACATCCTCCAGCACTGGTATGGAATAGCAATTCAGCCACACTTGCAGGTTCTAGGCTCCTCCTCCTGCAAGCAAAGCCAGGACACTATCAATGGTTTTGTGCTCTTATGTGTTACATATTTCAGTCATTTTGGGCAAAGCCAGTCGTGGCTGTTTTTTGTTGGTTTTTTTAATCGAATGCACCTTCATTCTGGGTGACTGCACCCGCAGCAATGAAGGTTCAGGATATATATGCCAGTCTACAACAGAAAAGCAGAATTGCTCTGTCAGCACTAGCTGTACTTAGAAGTCAAATGAGAGCAAGCAATGAATATCACTTCAGTCAAGGCCAGGTAACAAGTCAGGCCGTGAGGCTGTCCAGGACATTTAGTCAGGAACAGCAGAAGGCAAGACTGGAGACTAGCGTACCTGCAGCATAGCTCAGGAAGGTCTGGCTGCCCAGGCATGAATCTGCATGGAATGTCTGGGCCACAGGCAGGGGTACAGGACAGGCAGGGGCAGAGTTTAAGCCTTTACAAGGTTAAGATGGTCAGGACCATTAAGACCTATTAGTGAACTTACAGACTTGACAAATCCTACTTTCACCGAAGCTCTTTTTCACCTGGATGACAGAAGTAATGCTCCATTTCCTTCTTTGACTGTCATTGTCCTTCAATATCTCTTTCCTTTGTTTGCACTCCTGGATGGCTTCCAGGGTGAACAAATCGTTTCTTGAGCAATTGCATTCCTTGGTGGGCTTTCCTGAACCCTCAGATTTTGGTGTTTTTCAGGGGTTTCTCTTTGATCTGCCCATCTTCATCCAGTCTTTAAGCACCAAAATCCACAACATCACACTCAGCTTCTCCTTCAGCCTTGACAGTTCACAGATCTCATCCTTTTCTATTTGCTTTTCCCTGCCTCATCTCAAACTCTAGGTTGTCTTTTTCACATCTCATTGTCAATGTCTGTCTGCCAGCTTGAGCACAATATTGCAAAAAAGGCCTTCCAGTCCTTTACTAAAGGAATGTCACTCCTGAAGTAGCAGGGAATAGCATGGAAACACCACTGCCTTGCCTGCAGCTATATCCCCATGACCAGAGTTATAGAAGAAATTTGCAGATTATTTCTCTGTAATATTTCTAAAAAGTCTTTTCTGCTCCATCCACACAGCTAATATTAAAATCCAGATTTACTCTGACTCTGGTCAGTGTAATGAAAAATTTTCCCAGTACTCTCAAATATAAACTTTCTAGACTGTAACTGATAATTTTCCTAGCCCAAAATTTTGGCAAAATTCCTCCTCTTTGGGATATCTCCCTTTTCTTAAGGTAGAAGGTTTTCACACTCAGCTGAATCCCTCAAAGTCCTTAAGAACACATAGTGGATTTAGGCAATACTTAGGCATTATTTTAGCAGCACTGGTCCTCCTTGCAACCCAAGGTACATCAAAATTAAATATATCCTCACTGAAGTTAAAGAGACTCTAAGCCAATATGACTATGCCTTTACTACTATGAGAAGGAGTCCAAGGGATAACCTCAAGCTTCATGATCAGATTTTACAGCCTGGCCCACAGCATACTGCTGAGCACTACCATCCTCTGCCAGGGATGTGTATTGTAGGTAGAACAGTAAAAAACTAATTAAAGGATGACCTGGCAGTTTGGTAGCATGGACAAGCAGGTCCAGCTGGCCCTGTTTTATTTAGCTGTAATAGTTTTCCCAGTGAGATGATACCTCATCAGGTGCCATTAACATTATCCTAAATAAACAATTTATGTTATAAGGTATGTGGTGAATAAATTGGAAATTGGAAAAGAAATGCAGCTCAGCGGAGGTTAAACATTCTCCTCACTGAGGAGAGGAAAGGAAGAGGAGGAATATGCTAAAACAAAACATGCAAGAGTGTCTCATTTAACTGAACTGAATAAAAGCTTATCAGCTGTATTTCCCCTTTCATTTTGATGGATACTTAGCAAGCTAGATAAATACACACCTACACCTCTAGCCTGTTTTTGAATACACTGATATGCCACTGAAATGGTTTGCTGTGTTGCTAATAATAACAGCAGTGAGAATTTGCAAAAAACTTGGTTTTGTAGGGATTTGCCATAGAGACAGGGTCTGTTGTTAGGGCTTTTGGCTAATACTCACATAAGAAATCAAATTTTCAGCTTGTCCTAATAAATACAAATTCATGTTTTCATAATAGGAGTGCCACTAGTATTATGAAAAATATTTTATTCAGGAAAGTAAAAGGAGCACTCAAAAAAAAGGAGCACTCAGTTCCTCTTCTAGTAATTGCATAGAGGAGAATTGTATTATAGCAAAGTCCATTTGGCAAAGAAGACGTAAAAGCTAGTGGTCATTGCTGTGCCCTACCAGCTGACACTATCAGCAAGCTCTTTTGTACAGTGCCTGAGTAAATGCCTTTTTCTTTCAAATCCTCAAATCACTGTCGTTTCTGAGGGTTTTTTTAACAAACTCAATTGAAAATACTTAAATGATAGAAGTTATAACTGTGACTTTTTGTGCAGCTTTTATGTTAGTAGTAAATATGACAAAGATGGGAATGAGTGAAGCTGCTGCTTTGTTTCAATAGTAACATAAAAACATTAAAGTAGATAAGCTATTCTGGCCCCTTCCTAACAAAACCATGAAGAATTCTCCATCCACTACTTACTTGCTTCTGGTCAGCACCATTCCTTTTCTGTGTGTGACTGCAGAACTGTAGGCATTGTGATTCCTACTGAGTATGAATTAGGTGACACATCTGACCACCAGCCTGGACTTGTGTTTTGCTATGACGATACAAACAGATGGCACTTAAGATTGCCCAGGAAAGAGTGTACTCAGGTTTAGCTGTTGCTTGTTCTACTCCTAGGGGAAATCATACCAGTCTAGACAGCACAAGCACTGTCGACTCCAAGAGACTGAAACCAGTTTTCTCTTGAAAAGTCACTGTTTGAGTGAAACTCCAGTAGTAACTCCTTATTAGTTCAGAATTCTAATGCAGATAGTTTGTGGAAATGGAAATGCCCTTTGGAGTCCTAAGACTTTGAATAAAGTATAAACTCTGAAGAATGCAAAAGATGAATGACACAGCCATTTTCTGGGCCTTTTCAGATGACTTACAACAGAACCTTTTTTTAGGATGTTGCAATAAAATTGAGCCTTCTCTATTTTTTAATGTTAATTTAAAAGTGAGAAAGTACATTAATGCTTTGAAAGAATTCAGGAGACTGCCAGAAAAGAACCTAATGAACTTGAAACTCTTACTGATTTTCATTAATGCCAACCATGGGAGCAAGTGGAACAACGTGAATGAATCCTTGCTTTTACAGAGCACATGCAGTGTGATCTGGTACAGTTGTGTATATTCAAGCTGTTGGGATAATAGGAGTTATTGGCCAGTTTTTGTACTGGTAATATTCCCACAGTGCAAATTTTGTTTCCATCACTATGAGAATATATTACTGTAGAAGCAGTGAAGTCCAGAAAAAAAACTTCACAATGGTAGCACTTAATTGAAAGAAGACATTTGGGAGAAAGAAATTATGCCATAAAATACCTGTCCAAGGTAGATAGTACTGTAAATGGCCAATAAAGCTTAGCACATCTGAACAATTCTAGTTTAAAGTTGTTCTTACATCTTCAGCAACCTGCTTACCTGACCATTGTGCTGATAGGTATTTCCATTTTGAAATTCAAATAGACAGTCCGGCCAAGACCAGTAAATGTATAAAAGATTGCCTACTAAATAAAACTGTGTTCTGATAATACACATGACAAGCAAGCAGAGTCCTTTAACAAGACAGTTGGGTTCAAGATTAGTCACTATGAGTCTTGAACGTGCAGATCTTGTGTGTGTGAATAGCTGGAATTATTAAATGTGCAGATCCCCACTGGATACTCTGGTGTACATTTTGAACATGAGTTCTCAGAAGAATTAACCTAAGACTTAACTCTGATCTACAATTCAAATTTCTACCTGCCTTTTGGGCAGTAGATCTCAAGTTTTGGAATTATTCCATATTCTATTCGGATGGCACTATGTAAAACAGAAAATACTCATCTTGGAAGGTGGAAGGCAAAATGCTGCACTTAATATTGCAATTCTTATCTCCACTTGCGTTTTCTATGCTCTTGTTCACTGATATGTCTAAATATTGCATCCAGAAATTTGGCAAACATGACAAGGTTTTTTTTGAGCTTCATAGAGTCCTTTGGCATGACTTTTTTTTTTTTTTATGGTTGGGAGATACTTCACTGGAATATATAGTATTTATAATATCTGTATGTAATCTTTGTTTTAATCTATGCTCTTCTTAAGTGAAGCATGACACTCTTAGAAGCAACTGGCCAGCATTCCTGTGTTTACAGCTGCAGAACAACCTTGTTGTGTCATTGCTTTTGTATGATACAAGTATGTAAAATAATAATGGCATAAACTTCTTGGTGACCTATGGCCTTAAGTGCTGGTTTTGGCTGGGGTAGAGTTAATTTTCTTCACAGTGGTTGGTATGGGTCTCTGTTTTGGATTTGTGCTGAGCACAGGGTTGATAATATAGAGGTATTTTTGTTATTGCTGAGCAAGGCTTAAGCAGAACCAAGGCCTTTTCTCCTTTTCGTACAGCCACGCTGGTGAGGAAGTTGGGGATGCTTAGGAGGTTGGGAGAAGACACAGCCAGGAGGTTGGGAGAAGACACAACCGACCAAAGGGATATTCCAGACCATAGGGCATTGAGCTCAGTGCATAAAGCTGGGGGAAAGTAGGAGGAAATGGGGGGATGTTTGGAGTCATTGTGTGTGTTTCCCCATGGACCATTAGGCATGATGAGACCCTGCCCTTCTGGAGATGGCTGAACACCTGCCTGCCCATGGGAAGCAGTGAATTAATTAAAGTTTAACTTTGCTTGGGTGCACAGGTTCTGCTTTACCTATTGAACTATCTTTAACTCAAACCATGAGTTTTTGCACTTTTACTTTTCTGATTCTTTCCCTGATCCTGCTGCCAGGAGAGGGAATGAGTGACTGCATGGTGCTTGGTTGACGGGGTAAAACCACAACACCTTAACTACAGAATACCTAAGAGAGTATCACCTGTTTGTTAATGAACTGTCTTTATTTCTCCTCCTTCTCTGGGTATGCTACCCTCCTGGAGGCAGTGTTGGATGGTGAGAATTACACAGGTTGTGACTGCATATCCCTGAACCCTCAATGGCTTTCTGTGTTGATTCCTCAGTCAATCTGCTGTTGGCTGAGGGGATGCTGACATTTGTATGTCTCATTAGGTCCTCTAGGTCACCTGAAATTTATTTATTACTACTGTCCAGTGGGAGAATTCCTTGTCATTGTGAAATCTGTTTCACAACAGATTTCACACAAAATCTGTTATCTCTTTTTCTTCTTAGTGTGGTTGTATGTACCTGAAAAAGCACCCAGAAAAATTTCAGAAGAAAGGTCCTGTGTGGGTATGTCACCCTTGATTCCAATCTCTTTCTGTTTCCCTGTTACGGAAGTTGATCTTTGAACTGATCTGATCAGTTTAAAATGTTATTTGAACGTTAGTCATAATACAGTCAAGCAATGCATCACCTGGTATCAAAACTCCTTGCTCACCTATCACTTTTACAAACTGCTAAAGGAGGTAAAAACTTCCTGTTTGAACTTTTTTAAAAGTATGTGCAACTCATGAATCAGTTTGATTTGCTTTAAATTTATTTTGACATCCAGAGCATGTGACATCTTTGTGGTTTATTTCAGTAGTTATTTTATCAAATAATGGCACCACTGTATTCTGTTTAAACTTGCTCCACTGCCCCTGTGACATACTACAAATCTCAGTTCTCCTATCAGTAAAGTATGCTCTTGGTGCTAGTGGAATCTATTTCTGTCAGCAAGGAAGGCTCTCACATCTCTGGGGTGACATTAATGATCAGTGTTCCTGTTCACATGGGCTCCTACCAGCTGACCTGTGTAGGTGAATTCCTGCCGGCTTGGGTGATGAAGAGACTGTGGCTCACAGCCTTAAGCAGTGAGATCAAATTTCCTAAATCTGTCTGGCAGCTCTAAGGTTCAACCTCCAAACCCTAAGGACAAAAAAGATGTAGCCTCACATCAGTGCAATCTATCTTTTGGAAGGCTGGGCTTTCACATTGAATAAATACAAAGACAGATGGGTATTGCTTCATTTTAAGGGAACATTAATATTAACCAACAATGGAATCCCATTGGGAATGTGTGGCTCCTGTTCAAATTCCAAATCAAACTGTTATGACTGATGCTGAGCATTAAAATAAATCTGGTTACAATGCACTGAATGTGTTACACTGAGAACTTATGATAAGGGTATAAAATTGTTGCTTTGAGTACATGTCTGAGACTAAATCAGTGAAGGAATATTCTTGAAATGAATATGAGGTTTAAAATAGTTATGTATAATCACAATGTACCGATTTACAAAAGTGGTTCAGTGCAGGATCTTGCAGTACAAGACAGTTGAGCCTTGTCACTTATTTCATTGAAATATTTCATTCTCAAAATCAGTATAATATCATTATACCAAATCATGAATGTTTCTTACATTATTTTACATTCAAAGGTCTCTTCCTTTTTTGCCTATTTGTATTAATTCTTTTTTAATGCCTCTGCAATACAGAAATGAAGAGTACACCTATCTCCTTGTTAGATGGACTACTTAATCCTGCTACCATTGCCAAATTGTAAAGTACAATGTGTAACAGTGGGAAATTACTGGATATCATAGCTGAGCAAATAGCAAAAAATACATCCTATGAATAGTAATTAAATTAGGATGCAAACAAAATCAACACCATTTTCTGAAAGCTTGCTGTGGTAATTTAATGCTTAGAATTTACTATCAAGAACACTCTAAAAAGTGTGTTCTTCGCTGAAATGCTTGGATTGTCTGTGGAAGTGAATTTTGATTACAGACTGATTGTACAAGATGTGCTTTACAATTTGCCCTGACCTGCGTAATATGAATTGCAAATACTGTAAGCAGCTACAATACAAATCTGCTCTGTCAGAGCAGAGAATTCACGTAAAGGATGGTCTATTTCCAGCTCACTAGCTAGTTCACACTTAATCTTCATGTGGACACCCCATGTCAGCTGGCTAACACTACTTCAAAGATGAGGCAAGATATTTCTATTCCAGTGTATTCTAGTCCCTGCTTTTTTTTAATGCTGTGGCACTTTTACTGTAGGGTAAGACATGGCATCTTTACTGGTCACTAATGGAATCCACACAGGGAAACAATTAAAAAAGTTCTAGGCATTCATATCTTCTTTGGCAATAATCATCCTCATTTATCTGTGTTTGAAGAATTGTGTTTCCCTGTTGTGCTTTGTGGGGAGTTATGGTAGGAGTGCTGTGTAGTGCATGGTGGAAAAAACATCCAAGCTCTGACACTTCTTTCCTTATCCTCCTATCCACTGGTAAGCTGGATGAAAGGAATAGTATATATAGGAAGGGATAAAGAGGTGGAAAGAAATGGAAAGAGCTGATAGAGCTTTACAGACGGCATAACTTTCCAAGGCAGGGTCGTAACCTGGGACTGGTAGGCTTTAGACACGAGAAACCGTTTTCAACAGAAAACTCTCAACTAAAATTTTTCACATTGAGTCACCCTCAGTTTTCTCCCTCGCTCCCAGTATTTTGTTTACAAAAAATTGTTGCTTAAAAGTACCCAGAATAAGGTCCAGAAATGCAAAAATACCACAACCTACATGGCAGATTACTTTTTACATTGTTGCTCTTGGTATAAGAGCAATTATTGCTCATTTACAGATACATTTTTACTCTCTCAGACACACACAAAAAAAAAGAGAACATTTTCGTTTTGGGGCTTCCTTCTCAGAACTTCCTATGCCTTATGTCTTCCAGTTATGATCTAAAGGAAACACTTGTATTGCTAAGAGGACAAGGCACCCATTTCAAGCAATGGGCCTGAGATCATCCCCAGCTTGTTCCCTTGTTCTGTTTTCTACCACTCAATTTAGCTTTCACAAAGACAAACGTGCTTAACGAGGGCGGGTGCAAACCAGCTGATACCATTGTCCCAGGTATCAGTCTCTGGTCTTCTTGTAAAATAATTGGTAAATATATGGCCAGCGCTGCTTTCCCAGATTTCTACACATTATTACCTCCTCTACCCTCTGTTACGTTCATGGAAGCAAGATCTTTTATCATAATCTTAATGCAATTGTTTTGGCTCTTCCTCTGGTTGGTGTGTTTGCGTAATGACTGTCTCATTCATGAAAAACAACAGGCTGACTATGGAGTCATCATCTGTTGTTTCATGTCTGATTACAAGGTTTTTTCCCCAAGTTCCATATGGAAAATAAAATGTGCTCACAGTAACAAGAAGCTTCTTATGCTTCACTGTACCACACTGGAACATATGCAAAATCTTCCCTCTCACTGTCTGTTGAGTAAAAAATATCAAAACCTGGTATTCAAAGGCACAGCAGTCCAAAACAAATTCACAAGTAATTCTGAGTGACAATAAACCTGAGGCTTGTTACGAAATCTAGTCTCCAACAGCAAGAATAAAAGGGAAAACATTTCAACCAATTTTTTCTCTGTGAATCACTCACTCACCTTTGGCTGTATTATTTATTTTTTCAGTGATATTTCATTTTAAAAATACAGTTTCCTCATTCCTTTTTTCAAAAGGAGCTGGAAAGTACTCTCCAAGATGCTTGTGTGGAATCATATCACATATACATGTCCAAATAACAAGTGAAAATACTTAAAATATTCTAAATCAGGGCAATGGGAGTTCTTAAAAAATGTACCACAAAAGTGTTTATAAATGCTCCATTTATGTTATGTACAGTAATTTGAAAGCACATTTATTTTTTGCAAAAGACTGTGCATCGCAGCCTTCTAATCTCTCTGTGTTCTTTCTTTAATTTCTCCTAATATGCTACTTACTTTCTTGATTTAATTAGGAGACCAAGGTCTAGATTTCAATATAACTTGGACGTGATGCAGACCTGGTGGCATTACTGAGACCACTGGAACTGGCTTGCCAGTATTTCTAACCTTAGGATTAGAAAGGAAAGTAGCAGACAAATCTCCAGGATCTGCCAACTAATCCCATTTGACATTTGTTAAATCTATCAAATTTCACCCCTTAATCATCTTGCTGTCAGCTTCTACATTTTCTATGGCATTTTCCTTTAAGCTTGAATCTTCCCTCCCTTAATCACAAAACCTCTAAGTCTCTGTTGAGGACTCTTAAAGAGTGCCTTGCCCTTGCTTCCTATACACTACTGTGGAGTAATAAACACCTTCTGACACTACACTCTTTTGTTCCAGTTTCATTCTCATGAAATCATATCCCCTGAGAAAAAATCCTAGAATTGTTACTGAATTATCTCTGAAAATACATAATCACCAAAGCTATCTCAGCCTAACTCTGTTTTTCTTGACATCAATGCTTATCATCAGGACTTTCTTCTATTTGCATTAGAGTGACATACATGGGATTCCACTGAGAGGTTATATCCCAATTGCAAATATTCTCCTCACACACGAGTGGGAGACAACAACACCTCTGCCCAGACTTTTCTGACAGGAGTGCTACATCCTCTTGGGGTATTTTAAATTGATATTACCCTGCTTTTGGCTCATCCTCAAGTGAAACTCCACCTGTCTGTTTGTTAATGATGATAAAAGGGCAAAACCTGAATCAGCCTGGAGTAAAGATTTTGTCCCAGTTTTGCTGAGACCCTGCTTATTTAAACAGGTATTGTTTTGTATTGAAAATTGATCTTTTTGAGATCATGCAAAAAATCTTTGTTGAAGCCAGCAGTCAAACTGATGATATTTAAGTCACAGTCTGGTGGATATGTCTGCTTTTGTTAATTTCTTATGAAACTCTGTTATAAGCCATTGGAATATCCCCAACAGGACAAAATATCATTCTAAGCAGGGAGCCGTGTAAAATCATAGAATTGTTAAGGCTGGAAAAGATCTGCAAGATCATCAAGTCCAACCAAAATAGCTAATAAGAATCTTTGAGGAATAGCCTGTGAACTCTGGACTGAAGAAAATAATCAGTCTTCACTCGCTGTGCTAAATATTTAGTTATTTTCTTACTTTAAAACTCAGGATAGTCTTTTCCAAAAGGAAACACAGAATGCATAGATCCAGTAACTCACTTTTCCTTAGGGGTGGACTAACCTTGGATTTTGGAGACTTATCTTCAGACCCCTATTTTTCCTGCTTGTATTTGGACCCTGAGTTTAAAGACTGTTTTCCTGTTTCCTAGACAGGTACCTTAACTTTGGTCTATGGCTGCTATTGGGTGGGATTACCTTTAGCTCCTTCTGTTCAGTGTTTCAATTACATAAATGCTTACATTGTACTTGGTACAGGAATTAGAGCATGACACCCCAGATAAGTGTCCTACCAAGCTGCATGCAAACTTCTTTCCCTTTTCCTCACTAGAGGATCAGGATTCTTTAATCAGATTTTAAGAAACCTGCTAAAGCTGAAGTGTGAACCCAGGTGCAAGGTTGCTCAGCTAGCTGGTTTTGTAAAAGTCCACTGGCACAAGAGAGGGACATACCTGGCATGAGACAACACTTCAGTGTTAGTTTTGAAGACCTCTGCAGTGTTTGAGTATGGGACTTAGGCACACAAAAGGCAGCAGAAGACAATTTTGCCCCATGTTAATACAGAAGAAGTGGTTATTATCACTCTGTCTAGCTCCTCAGCTTAGTTCTGGGAGTCAGGCTCTCTCCCTGGAACCTCAGATGTTTGCCCCAAGGCCAATGCCAAGCATCACTGAGTTTCACTGATAGCTCATGCATACCTTTGGGCCTTACTAGTTTACAGCTGAGAACTAAGCAGAGGGAAAAGCATTGTGAAACCCCAGAAAATTAGTATCTTTAAATGTTAAATTAATGCAAAGGCTCCAAATATATGGATATTTGAAAACCATACTCTACTTCCATGCTATAAGTGAAAGCCTTTCACATCTGACTGAAATACAAAGGACCTGAGAAGTACACACTGCCTGCTGTTTTGTCTCCTGCTAAATCTTCCAGCTATTAAACAAAATGTAGGAGACCATGTCTTCATAAAAAACAGTTCCTAATGCTCTGAACACCTCAATTTTTTTCTCTCTGACCTCTGCCAGGATTTAGGCAGAAGGTTATTAACAGCTGATGGGGCTACCAGTATCTCCTGTTTTAGCAAGACAAGGTTATTCAAATGTTAATGGTCTTGTTCAGTCTCTCTGGCTCTGGCTGCTTTTGCCCATAAAATGAAAGATTTAATTCACACTGAAGGTTTTGGTCAGAGGTGAAGTTCAGAAAATCAAGCAGAATTCATAAGTATACAGAGAGAGACTCCTGAGCTGTCTCAGCCACTTCAGCTGCCATGGTCTTATCTTGCAACATCACCCAAGTGCATTTGTGAACTCTCTCTCAGATACTGACATCCCTTAGTCAGTCTTAACAATACAGTTGCTGTTGTAAGTTAAGCTCAGGTAGCTCTATTTTGGCAGGAGTTGAGCTGGTGAAAGCTGTGGAATGTAGATTTTTTACAGCAACCTTGCCCTGGGAGAAAGTAAGGCAGCCAACTACAATCTTTCCCTTTTTTCCAAGACTGTGATAACTGAGTGATTGCAGAATGATGTATAAAATGTTTCTTTACTTATTTGCAAACAGAAGGATGTCAGTCTGCCATGAAACAAGGAACTGCAATGTCAACATGCTGTAGGGAAATATGAATAGTTGATAAGAACAGGTGTGCATGAAAGAGGTGTGACATTTTTCTCTAACAAAGTCATGACAATATATCATTCATTTCCACAAGCAAGCACACACACGCGTACACACATTTTTCTCCTACTGTTTTTAGAGATAGCTTGCTCACTGAAAAACTGCATCTAAAAGACTTGGGATTTAATTTTTGAAATATTAATAATATTCATTCAGATCTGCCTCTCTTAAATGTGATTTTTATTAAAGGCTTGTAATGGCTTTTTCCCTTAAATGTATTTTAAGGGCTTAGGAAGATGCATTAAATTTTTAATAATAAATACTGTACCTATGATAAGTGTCATATCTTAATTTGAATCTGCTGATGACTGAATGCCATTTCTTTCAAATGTCACTAGTCTTGCTTGTAAGCAATTTGTTCAAGTCTCTAGCAGGTATATAGGTACAGCATTAAGAGTCTGTGACAGGTCAGGCTTAGTATGGCTAAATTATATTTGATACTGAGAAGAAAGTCAGAACAGCATGACTGGAGCAGAGAAAAGGAGGGGAGAAAATAATGTTTTTAACAACACCTATTTTTGTTGTGATTTGGGGAATGAAAATGGCGCCTCCAAACCTGAAAGCAGAAGTCTCTATAGTGGATGCTGAAGGGCTGAGATCTTTCCATTGGAAGTCTGAATAATGTACTTCAGTATAAAGAAACCTTGTCTGAGAAATTTTGGTTTTATAATAGCTAAGTTGGGAGAAGTGAGATGGGTGTGATTGTGTAGTTTGAAATATCTTCCACAGTCCACTCAGGAATCTGTCCCTTGGTGGAGCCTTGGGAGGCAAAGAAATAAAGTGTTTTGTGGAGGAATAATAATGGGAAGAGGCAAAGCACATAAACAAAAAAAAAAAAAAAAAAAGA